>CALYLW010000599.1:0-226699 GCA_944989445.1 Ampullaceana balthica | reverse complement strand
TCCAGTGAATATTTTTGAATTAAACATAATTCACAAGACCATAATAAACAGATTCAATATAGCACAAGAGTTGGTGACATAATTTGACAATCTAATTTTTTTTCAGTCATATTGCTTTGTTTCCTTTTTATTATTTAATCACTGGTTGAGGTCAAGTTTCACTTATCTACTTCTTATCCTTTGTCAATAGAATGCATAATCGGAAGATTATATAAAACTTGACCTCACCAATTGTAAATGAAAAGGTAGCAGATAAATGATGTCTATTATATAATTGTCAAGTCTAATTTTGCAATTATTTTTTTTCAAATTCGATCTAGATTGAGTTACTGTTTCATTAAATAACTGTGACAACTGTTGACAATTAACTATTCTACTATTAAAGTCATTTTATAATGTGATAGTTCTTTTAAGTGAGGGTATACGGGATTTTGGTTCCAGCTCCGGCAAATCCGGAATCCGGCTATTTTTAAAAATCTGGCTGTGGCTTCGGCACCGGCAGGTTTCACTTCATAAATCCGGCTGGCCGGTAGATCCCTAATTTATAGATATATTCATAATGACTCCGGAAAATCCGGAATCTGGCCATTTTAACAAATCTTATTCCAGCTCCAGTCGGATTTCACTTAACAAATCCGGCCAAATTCAGCTCCGGTCGGATTTCAAAATTTTGAATCCGGTACATCCCTACTTTTATTTAAGTGGAAATTTTATATTTTAATACAGTTAAATAGTGAAGTGTAATTTAAGTAATAAATGAAATATTTTAATTAGGTGTTAATTAAACATTTTTGTCGAAAGTGCGACGTACTTTAAGGGGGAGGGGGGTCCGAGATTTGTGACAGGGGGAGGGGGCTCATAAATGGTCAAAAATAGCTTGACGTACTTTATGGACGGCCCCTAGGCATTGTGCCAAACATTTTAAAATAAATGCTCCGGGGAGAATAAATTTTCCTCCAGATTAAAATCAATTCTCACCTACACCGTAAAATTATGTGTCCCTCAAAATAAATCCGCCCCATCTTATTTTAATACAAGACACAATTATCACTAAAAATTAGGTCTGCAGAAATTAACGATTAATTAATCGACTAATCGTTAAAAATTTAATCGATTTAAATTAATGTGATCGATTAAAATTTAAGAAAATTATTAAAATATTTTTTAAATAATTTATTAATAATTTATATTTTTTGTTACTTACATAGTTTTTTCCTCGTATTATTATTACTTATTTAGACGTGCATACTTAAACAAAAAGGTTTTTCTTCCTTAATTATTGCATAGCAGAATGAATTTGTTGTGTTACGTCACACAATTTGGAGCCATGGAATACCGCGACTTATCCGATTTCGCGAAATAATGAATCACAACTTAACGTGATCTAAATATGCGTTTTAAAAATATAATTAATTGAAATTAATCGATTAAATTTTGTTCACATTTAATGAAACATCCTTTTTTAATCAGTATTCGCTCTACTAAAAACATAAGAATGGTAATAGTTACACATGTTTACTTTAATACTGTTTATAGTAGTGGCGTAACTTGAGAGATATGAGGAGGGTGAGGAGTAGTGAGGACTACATAGTTTGAAACAATCTCTGGGAAGTGACAATTAATATTTAAAAAAACTGCATATTTTCTTGATCTTGGTTTAATTTTGAGTGTGTTCACCCAAAATTAAACGTTCATCATTGTGTTGTGTTACTCATCAATTGTGTACAAAGGCAGTTGTTTGATGTATAAAGGCAGATGTCTTTGTGGAAAAGGCATGAGTTGTTCGTGTTATTCTTCATTACAGTAAAGTCACACAATGTCGATGTATTCAGCAGAAATCTGCAGTGGAAGTCGGGAATTGGGTGGGGATGGGGGGGGGGTCTATACCATGAATTTATGGTATCGAGTGACACCTTAGGGGATACGGTGGTCGAGTGGCAGCGCGCTCGACTGGCGTACCGATGGTCACGTGTTCGAATCCATGGAAAGCCAAGGAGACCATGGGCCAATTGGCGCAAAACTCGTCGGCACGCAAAACTTAAATTGAGAACGAAGAAGAAGAAGAACAAGAAGGGTGACACCATCCTTTGCTACGCCACTGATTCAGTGATTGTTGAAACACAGCAAAGTTGATCATGCCTATCATGTCTATCAGGCCTAATGTGGTCATAAATCTTTCAGACACGTGCAGTCTGGAATCTGGTGGTCGGACACTTCGACCCTGCCAGTTCGACCACAGGACGTTTCGACCCCGGTCGGTGTGACCACGGACGATTCGACCCCTGACTTTTCGACGTTTCGTATCTACACCGTATACTTTTTTAAAATATAATTTTAAATTTTTGGTATAAAAATAATTTAGCTTAAAATTATTATCCGCAAAAGTTGACGGTCATAAGAATTCCGTTAGTTTAAATATTATTTTTACAATTGTATATTCACTTTTTTGTGAAAAATGTCCATTATTTTGTCCATTCAGTTTATAAGCCAAACACTTCAAAAAACATGTGACGTTGCATTGCGCAAAACAATAAACAACAACATTTGGCTGGCACGTATAGGGATGTTGAGCTGAACTCACAAATACCGTCACCAAACTCTAATTGAATTATTTATGTACTAGTTTGTGATGCGGCGCCGTGGCGCCTGCGGCGCCCCCTTTTTTTAAGAGTGCCTGCGGCGCCCACCTTTTTTCAAAAACCCCCTAACTTGTCCTTGTTTGATAAATACGTAATATTAAAATTTCTTAAATGTACACACAGTATTTTATAAACAAATTTTTTAATTTTTTAAAATTATTTTATTTTTTATGTCAAAAGCCCAAGTAACTTATCCTTGTATGATAAATACGAAATATTCATGAAATGTAAACAAAGTATGTATATATTCTAATATAGGTTGTGCTGCGGCGCCCACTTTTATTTAGGGCGCCTACGGCACCCATTTTTTTCAAAAGCCCAACAAACGTGTCCTTGTGTGATATATACATAATATTAAACTACCTTAAATGTACACAAAGTAATTTAAAAATAGAGGTTGTAATTTTTACAGTGCTAATCATCACACGATTTTTTAACTAATTTTAGAAAGCAGCGCACCAAATTACTGCACCAAAAATACCTCTTATCGAACGTCGCAATGAAATAGTTTAATTTTTTTATATTAATAAATAGTATGGAGGGTGTTTAATGTTCATCTGGAAACCAAAATGATTATCCAATTTAAAAAAAAAGCAGAGTTATGTCCCTCAGCGTTAGGCTACATAATTGAGCGTAAATATCAACATTATCCTTGATTAATCTGCGCCGATTACGCCAGTTTTGCTAACTCAAAAACTCCGTAAGTCGAATTCTTAAGTACTTAAATTTACTTTTAATTGTCAGTTTCTATCGTTATGTATGAGATAATGAGTATGATACATTGACACTATTGTTTTTATTTATAATACATGTTACTTCAAGTTTTGCTGTATTCTTTATGAACTCAATAATATACCGTTTTATGCACCAATTTATTTGGTTTTATTTAGTAAATATTAAACTGCTAATTAGTGTTGTTCTTGTCTTATGCTTTTTTATATTCACGTTGTATGACTGTCGCGGTCTGACTACGTAATTATTGTCATAAATAAAATAAGAGAAATTCAATTATTTTTTCTAACAAATGAAAAAATCTCAAAGCTGAAACTTGTCAATTTATCAAGGGCGCCAAAATACATTAGCCAAGGGCGCCAAAAATCTAGTTACGCCTCTGCCTGAACTACACAAGCATACTGCACATGCACACTGCACAAACTTAGACTAGACAAGCATACTGCACATGCACACTGCACAAGCTTGAACTACACAAGCATATTGCACATGCACACTGCACAAACTTGGACTACACAAGCATACTGCACATGCACACTGCACAAACTTGGACTACACAAGCATACTACACTTGCAAACTGCACAAACTTGGACTACACAAGCATACTGCACTTACACACTGCACAAACTTGGACTACACAAGCATACTGCACATGCACACTGCACAAACTTGGACTACACAAGCATACTGCACATGCACACTGCACAAACTTGGACTACATAAGTAAACGACACAAACTTGAATAACAAACACTTTAACTACAAAAGCAGAATTGTGAACTGTTGCCAGCGACTGTCAGAAACTGAGCGGCGGTGTTTGGAACAAAACATAAATCTTCGTCACTTTTCTAATTTGTTGTGGCTCTAAACCAAGTGTCACCAAACTTTTTTCACGGTGAGCGGATACCTGAAAAAATCACAGAGTGCGGACGGCATAACAATTTTAGACGTAAAACTAAGTTTACATTTAGCCTTCAAAGTTATTGTGGGTCAGTGGAGGGCACTTAAAATCAACAGCAACTAATAAATAAATAACAAAGATAACTAACATATTTATTTAACCAAAAAGTTATAAAAGAAGGCCTTTTAATTTTTTTTTAAAAGATAGTTACGACAGACAGAGTGCGTACATGTCCTAATTTCACCAGCTAATGTGCAAAAATGTTGGTGAGATTGGTGAAACTGACAATCAATAGAATTTCTTTCAAATTTTTATCAGTCAGTCTCGGTTGATTTGTTGATGTTTTATTTCATAGTGGTGCTAAAGATTATACGCTTTCAAAACGTCATCACTTTCGCTATTTATAATTCAACTGATTTTAAAATCCTTTGATTCCAGAAAGAAGCATTTTAGTCTCATACTTCATTGAAAAAGCGACGCTCTGCATCCATTTTTATTTTATTTTTTTCCCTAATGATAGATTAAGTAAACAGGAACTGAAATTAAAAAAGACATTCAGAAATAGACATACCTAGGGTTACCATACACCCAGAGCTACTATACGTCCGGGTCCTAATAAAATGAACAAGGTAAATTTATAATATAAAAAAGGGTATTAGTAGGCCTTAAAAGACGTAACACAACAGCGAACGTTTCGGCAAAGAGCCTTCCTCAACGGACAAATAGTACACAAATGAAACGAATAAAACGAAATAATAATATAAAAAAAACACTTAGCTGCGGTGAAATCCAAGCAGTCCAGTAGGGATAAAGTAAGGAGAGAAAAGTAAGAGCTTATATAGGAAAGGATAGGGTGGGTGTGGCCAATCAATCAGCTTGTCAGTGCGAACACAACGTTGATCCCGTGTGGTGTAAGAGTCCCATACTCATGGATTAGTCTATTCTCCAGACTGACCCGGCCGGGTGTGTTTGTACATGAAACCAAGACGGTGACAGACATGACATCGACGCCCATGTGGTCACGTCCAATGAAGTGTCGGGAGACAGGACATTGTTTGTCTTGTTTAATGGCATGTACATGCTCAGCGATACGGCACGAGAGTAACCTCCCCGTCTCACCAATGTACTTCAAAGGACAGTGCTTACACACAATGGTGTAGACCGCATTGCGGCTGGTACAAAGGTAGCCATTCCTAATCTTGAATATCCCCTTAGGGATGACATCTGGTCCGTCTGGTTAACAAAGGGACATGTCTTGCAGCGATTACGACCACATGGCTTGGTGCCCAGATGGGAGGACGGAATAAGCAGACGGCTACGAACCTATTGGTGTGGGACTAAGGAACAGACACGGTTGGAGGCAGTGGGGTCAGACGGAGTGCAAAGCTTGTGCAATCAGTACAATGGTTTACCACATGCCCTGGGGCAATCGTGGCGGTCTACAATGTTCCGCAGTCTTTATTTGTCCGGGCACTCCCGGCCATACAGTATCACCTGCCCGCACCCGTCAAACAACGTTGGGGCACATTGCCACATAAAATATTATAGGGAAGAAAGCATGTTTTTATTTGCATCCTTTATTATCGCTCAATAAGTTACACTGAAATCTGTACTAAGTGACGATAAATCGCGATTCAACTAAGTTATGATTACACTAGTATGGACCCAAACGACCGAGACTTAACAGGGTCAAATTTGATGAAAATTTAGTGTCCTCTTTTTCCATCTGGCAATTATAGTAACCCTAGACATATCGTAATTAAATTATTTTGCAGCTCTAGAAAAGCAGAGTACTTAGGGTCAGTACTGCTTACCAAGTACATATGAGTTGATATGCTGTGGTAAGTGTATATCACTTTAAAAGGTTTTTAAATAAATAATAATAATGCGGTCTAAAAAAGTAAAAAATCAGGTTTTTTTAACAGGATGCAAGTGGCACACATGGGCTCCACCAAAACAGACCAAATTGCATAAATGCAGTTTTTCAGCACTTTAGTATATTTGAAATTTTATAAAATAAGAATTTTTTTTTATCTGAACACAATTTCCACTGAATTAATAACTAATTCAGCTGCTCTGTCTGCATAATATATATATTTTTTAATTAATGTTAGTTCACTTTGCAGTGGAAAAATATTTATAGTAATTTTCACAGCCATCATCAAAGAAAAGGCTTGCTCTATTGAAACTTTAAGAATCGTGCGTAAGAAAACAGAGACCTCATGAGCAGTTATGGAATATATCAATTTTGATCGCATTCGTCAAAATTAAAAAAATTAAAAATTATACAGTGTTCGCTGAATAATCTTTCAAAATATTTTCCAATACCTTGTTATACTAATTAAAACTAAAAAAACCTTGGGAAAACTAGATATACAAAAATCTAGAAATTAATAAATATAAATATTTTTTCTAATGATTTCCGCCCGACACCTCCCATTAACCAGTCATACAACACATAAATAGACCAGAAGCTAAAAATAATTACAGGCCTGTATCACTTACTAGTATCACCTGTAAATTACTAGAACACATAATATATAGTAGAATAGTTAACCACCTTGACAAATATAATGCCCTATGCCCACATCAACACGGCTTTAGAAAAAACAGATCATGTGAAACACAATTAATAGGTTTAATAGATGAACTATCAAAAGGCTTAGACAAAAATGATCAAATAGATACAATATTACTAGACTTCTCAAAAGCATTTGACAAAGTTCACCACCTTAGTTTACTTAAAAAACTTAACTACTTTGGAATCTCAGGTTCCTTACATCACTGGATCCAAGACTTCCTTTTGGGCAGGGAGCAAACTGTAATAATTAATGGATCTAAATCTGCACCAATAAAGGTTAACTCAGGAGTTCCACAAGGAACTGTGCTAGGTCCCTTACTCTTTTTAATTTATATAAATGATTTACCCAACAACATCTCAACAGGTACAAAAGTTAGGCTATTTGCTGATGATTGTATAATCTATAGAACAATTAAATCAGAACAAGATAGCAAAATTTTACAAAAAGACTTAGATGAATTGATAAAATGGGAAACTAACTGGAGTATGTCTTTCCATCCAGAAAAGTGTCAACTGTTAAGAGTAACAAAGAAAAAGAAACAAATAAATTCAAAATATTACATTCATGGAAAAGAACTGACCCAAACTAAAGATGCAAAATACTTAGGAGTCTTAATAAATGAGAAACTATCATGGAATCCCCATGTCAATGAAGTTATTAAAAAATCAAACAAAACCTTAGGCTTTATAAAAAGGAACTTTAACAAATGTAATAGAGATATAAAACTAAAATGCTACCTCACTTTGGTGAGACCTACACTAGAATATGCATCTTCTGTATGGGACCCATCCACCAAAGAAAACATTGATAAACTAGAACAAATTCAAAAAAGAGCTGCCAGATTCATTACTGGAGAATATTCGAAACTGACAAGAGTAACACCATTAGTTAAATCATTAAACCTTGAAACACTAGAGGATAGAAGAACCAAGAGCAAAGTAGTAATCATACATAAAGCAATTAATTCTAATTTAGAAATACAACACAAAGATAACTTAATACAGCCCTCAGATAGACATAAGGATAAAAACACCTTTCTTATTCCGTATGCAAGAACAAACACATACAAGTTTTCCTTCTTCCCGTCCGGAATTCGGGCGTGGAATGGGTTGCCTGAAGAGTCCAGGAAAACCAACACTTTATCAACGTTTGAGTCTCTAATAAAAATGCAGGACTAAACACAAACCATAGATAAGCGTAGGACGCAATAATCTTCTGTATAGAAGGAGCGTCTGTAAACAGATAAGATAAGATAAGATAAGATAAGATAAATCCTTAGTACCTTTGTCATCTTGACCGGCATATGTTTCTAAAAATTTCCGCAATAATAATGTCAATTCTTTTTGGCATTTTTATGCCATGCTTAAAACTTAATTGCCTATATTCATGATTTAAGATAATTTACTAACACAGACAAACAAAGAAATCTTTAAAATAGATGACAGCGACAAGAAGCAAATGTTTCTAAAGATTGGATACTGTTTTGACAGTTTGATGCATATACAGGGCGTAAAACATTACGTGCCGGCGTGTTGCCACGGCAAAAACTGCGCTTAAGCCACCATCAGCAGGGAAAAAACTCGAAGTGGTGGATAGTAATCTATTCATCTCTGAGTATCAATTCAGTCTGCAATCTTTAAAGAATCATCAAAGGATTTCGGATAAAGCTGTCATTGCTGAAGCAAAACTGGAAGTAGAAAACTTTTCTCATTTATTTTCATTGTTTCAATGTGTTTTGTTCAACAATTGTAGAATGTGTTAACCTCGATTTTTCTTTTAAAAATTAACAGTGACTTAAGTAATCTTTTTTATAGAGAATTTCAGACATTGGCAGAATTGAAAGATTTATTGTTTTTTCCAGAAATCTTTTAATTATAACGTTTATGCTGTGCCAGTTGAACTACAGCGGAAGCTTATCGATTTGCAGGCAAATGACTTGTTGCAAAAGACGCATAGAAAAGGAAAACTTGTTGAATCTTACCCAGTGGCGTAGTGAGGGGGGGCAGAGGGGGCAAATGTCCCGGGCGTCCATTTGCCAGGGGCGGCAAATTCCTAGTAGTTTTTATAAAGTTTCTAACAATAAAAAATTTATAAGAGAGTTGAGTTTTTAATCGAAATAAAATCCAAATAAGAAATTAATAAAAGAAATAAAGGAATATAATAAAGCATGTGAGCGTTTCGCCTGCCAAAACTTCTTAAATTCTTCTGATAATAATGCTATTCTGAAAAACCAGCGCCTGATTGTACCCTATCAATTTAAAACATGATCCAATCGAATTCTCCGAGTGGCACATTGTTGTGCCGGGGGGGGGGATTGGTTGCGGTGCGGGATGATGGGCGGCAAATTCCTCGTTGTTAATTAGCTTCTAAAATAAATTTTAAAAAATGTTATGATAAAGTTTAATAAAATAAAATAAAAGCAAAGATATTTTTTTAAAGAAAGAAACTATATTAAAATACGAGGATGATTCTAATGCCAAAATTTCAAACTCCTATTTTTTCAAAATTAATCCAATGTATTCTGATACTAATGATACTGAGCTGAAAAAATAGGGGCTGAAGTAGTGTACGAACATACCAATTATGTGCTGGTACATTTAATTGATTTTACTGTAGGTAAACTACTGGAACAAAATTGTTGGCGTAGTGATATGGTTTATTCTTTAAAAGCATAAATATATTAATGCCTTTCTTTTGTGGAATAAATAGAAATAATGAATAAAATTGCTTATCTAATGAAATTAAAACTTGGCACATAAATACAAAAGTAGCCATTCATGACGAAGTGCTCAACAATATCAAAGTTTTTTTTGCAATCGGAAAGAATCGGTTATTGGGTAAAAAGAATAAAATATTAATAAAGAACTATACTATTAATAAAGAACAAAACAAAATGGCATGAGGTTCTAACAACATTTTTGAAATGATTTTAAATAAAAGATGATCTTAAAATAATGGACTGCAGAGGCCCAACATGTGTTAATAATTCTTCATGTCTGGAAAGTATGCAGGAGTTGAAGAAAGACGCAATAAATTATAAGTCAATGTAAAATCTCGCTCAAAAAGTTCATTAAACCAATTTTGTTTACATGATACTCCTACTAAAACGAACTCTCTAACTATTTTAGTACACTAGAACCTTGTTACGCATTCTTTTCCATGTCCATACACCGTTTGGAATATCTAACTGCTTCTACAACCCAGACATTGAACAGACTTCAGGATACAAAATAGTGAATATACCATGAAGCCATTTGGAGATTTTTTATAAAGCTTTAGAAGAACTGACAGATGCAAACAAAAAGCTCAACACACGAACAGACGCAGGAACTTTGATAGACACAATGAAATATTTTTACTTTCTAATTTATGTCAAAGATGCCTGAAATTATTTACAAATGTATAGTGTTTAAAATTGTTTAGCAGAGGCTTCTCACAGAGAAACTAAGGGAATATTTAAAGGATGCTTTGACATTTAATAACATTTTATGTGGAGACCTCATTCTTTTAATCGAATCTTCTAATCAAAGAATGAGAGAGCAAATGTTTGGTGATCGAAGCGAATATGATCCATGCTGTGAAGAAAAACAGTTGAGAAGAAAGTTGTATCTTCATAACATGAGATTACTGTAGAAATTCGTGTGAGTTTTCGGCAGTTATATTATATCGAATTTAGAAGACAGCTAATATACTGGACTTTGAAATTTTGCCTTCAAATTAGAGTATACAAAATATCATACGTGCCATTGTGAAACAAGGATTATTTTAACCCCACGGGAAAAAAAGAAGAACTAATGAATTCCAAACCAGTTAATTTAGGGGCCATCCATATATTACGTACGCACAAAATTCGTATTTTTGTACCCCCTCCCCCCGTTGCATCCCGTACATTTTTGGGACCCCCCCATGCGTACGTACAAGTTCACTCAACTGTTTGAAAAAATAAATAAATTTTAAGCCGGAGTCAGAAGATATTGCTTTTACTCTTTGAAGCCGTCCATAAATGACATCACACGCCTAAAAAGGGGCGGGGGAGGGGTCACGCATTTGTGACGAAGGGGGGTGTTTAAGAAATGTGACGTCACATTGAAATGCGCACTAAAATATTTGAAAATGCGGTGTTTTTTTATATTTTAAAGTTTTAAAAAATTTAATTGTTTATTTTTTATATTTTTTTTTGTCAAAGCTTTGGGGCCGTCCATTAATGACATCCCACGGTTATGGCCGATTTTCATCAACACACACGCGTCGTCACTAAAAGTTTTTTTAGTCACTTTTTTGTCTTTTAAGTATTTATTAGTGTAGGCTTGTGTTCTAATATCGTTAACACTTGTGAAGTCATGTAAAACACCATGTAACAAATCAAATATTTATTTGGAAATTTGATTTAAAGTTGCGAGTTTTTGATGTGACGTCACATTTCTCTTAAACCCCCCTCCCCCACTTCACACGTCGTCACAAATATGTAGACACCCCCCCCCCTTTTCCCTTACGCGCGTGACATCGCCGTCCCGTTGTGTGTTTATAACGGCTAAGGCACCAGTGGGCGAAAGAGAAACATCTATTTTCAGGAAATCTATACTAATAAAAGGCAAAGCCCTGACTGACTCAATCATTCATCACTAATTCTCCAACTTCCCGTGTAGGTAGAAGCATGAAACTTTGGTAAGTTGTTGAGTAGCCTCTCGCGACGAAAATTGGAGTAAAATAATTTTAAAATTAACACTCATGGGGGCCGGGGGCCTAAAAACGTTTTTTTAAAAACTTAAATGGCCTATAAAAAATTTGAATATCACTAATTCTCCTATTTCCCGTGTAGGCAGAAGCATGAAACTTTGGGAAGTTGTTGAGTACAATCCCGCGATGTTAACAGGCGAAAGAAATATTTAAATTATCACTTCCTGGGGGTCCGGGGGCCAAAATGAAGTTTTTCCTTAAATTAGCTATATAAAAACTGAAAATCGCAAATTCTCATATTTCCCGTGTAGGTAGAAGCATGAAACTCTGAGTAGTTGATAGGAAAACTTCCGCGATGCTCAATGTTCCCATTTAAGCTGCGCGGCTGAGCGGCGGCGCAGATATCTCATAAATGCCGCGCAGCAGATTAAAAGTACCGCGCAGCAAATTTTTTTAAAATATTGCACAAAACTTGGATGCTGTGCAACTTTGCACACGAGTTTTTCCGCTTTGCACATGGTTCGACGTACCTTAGAGGGAACATTGGCGATGGTACCAGGTGAAAAAAACTATTTAAATTAACACTTACTGGGGGCCGGGGGCCCAAAAGAAGTTTTTTCTTATATATAAAACTGACTCATCACGAATTCTCCAACTTCCCGTGTAGGTAAAAGCATGAAACTTTGGGAAGTTGTTGAGTACCCTCTCGCAATGCAAATTGGCGTAAAAGAATTTTAAAATTCACTCTCATGGGGGCCGGGGGCCCAAGAGCAGTTTTTTTCTTATACTTAAAATCGCCTTATTCTCCACTTTCCCGTATAGGTAGAAACATGAAAATTTGGGAATTTGTTGAGTCCACTCTCTCGATGGTAGCATGCGCAAAACTTTGTTTTTAATTATCACTCACTGGGGGCCGGGGGCCCAATTTACTTTTTCTTATATAAAAACTGACTCAAATCTAATTCTCTGATTTCACGTGTAGGTAAAAGCATGAAACTTTTGGAAATTTTTGAGTACACACCCACGATTGTAACAGGCCAACAAATATTTAAATTTTCACTCACTGGGGGCCGGGGTCGGCGGCCCAATTTTTGCTCTTATATAAAAAGTTAATCATCACAGATTCTCCATTTTCCCGTGAAGTTAGAAGCATGAAATTTTGGGAAGTTGTTGAGTACACTCCCGGAATGGTAACAGGCGATTTTTTTTAAATTATCACTCATTGGGGGCCCGGGACACAAAAAGAAATATTTTTAACTTATATGAGCTAAATTAATTTTTAAAAAAATATTTTTAAAAAAAAATAATTAAAAAATAAATAAATTTGGATACTGTGTAAATGTATTTTTACAAAACTTGGAAGATAAAAACTTGATGGCCTATATTAAAATTCGTTAGGGCATTAAAATTATACGCATGCATACGCAAAATGCCGTAAATTTAAGAACGCTCATTGCATACGTAATATATGGATGGCCCCTTATTCACGTTTTTTAAATAGATATTTAGACTAGAAGTTACCCTGCCTAAAATAATATAATTAATTCGAACATTGTCTTAAATAATGCAAGGTGCTAAAATGGCGTCTCTAAATTAAGTTAATAAAAAAAATTAATCAAGATCAATAACGAATACCCTAAGATTATCTTAGCTATGGCTATTTTGGCTATTGAGCATGGTATGGCTGAAAGCATTGATGTATGAAAGATTGGGGGCCGTCTAGAAATGACTTCTCGCACCTAGGGGTGGAGGGGGTCACACATTTGTGACGATGTGTGACGAGGGGGGCGGGGCGGTTAAGAAATGTCACGTCACATCAAATCGTGCAACTTTAAATAAAATTTCCTCTTAAATATTTGATTGGTTATAATTTATTTAATGACGTTTTAAATGGTTTTCCACGTGTTAGAGTGCAGCCTACACTCTACACTAAATACATGCTTAAATAACAAAAAAGTGATTTGAAAAATGCGAATTTTCAAATAGAAAATATGGCTTTTATTGGGGGGGGGGTGGTTGAGCAAATCTTAGTGACGTCATATTGGAGGGACGTCTAAATTTTTGTCCTTATTATTACTTTCTAATAAAGACTATCTTTACTTTATACCATTAATATATTTTTCGTTGCAAAATTGGGTTCTGCCCGGGCGGCACATACCCACGATACGCCGCTGATCTTACCTGATGAATTGAGCAACTCACATGTTATCAGTGTTAGGAATAAAATGTTTGTGAGCAAAGATTTTTAAAAATGAACTACGTGAAGTTAACACTTGGAACGAGATTGAGTTAAAGATAACTGTGGTGATTATGTTTATTTTGCCTACTCAAAAAGGAAATAATGTCGCATCGGTGTACTTAAAAATAAGGACGGTTTTTACATTAACAATGTTTATCATAACTTTTTTGGGTCTATTTTATTTCAACACTTTTTTATTTATTGTGAGATACAGTTTTTATTACTAATTAGAAATGTACATTATTCGTCTTTGTAATGACGGAATTGAGTCTTGAAAATTCCGATAGCATTGTTGCTTTTTTTGTCCTCATAAAATATCATTCTTACAAATTACAATAATTGAATAGCAAGTAACTCCGCCTGAAAGTGTGGCATTTAAAAAAAAATATTTTCTTAATCAGTCCCCACATATTATTACTTCATGGCATGCGGCCCTCCTTTCAAAAGTTTAGAGACCCCTGCAACAAGACGATCCCACTGACACTATGACGATTCCATGGACACGAGGACGATCCCATTGACGCTAGGACGATCCCATTGACGCTAGGACGATCCCATTGACGCTAGGACGATCCCATTGACGCTAGGACGATCCCATTGACACTAGGATGATCCCATTGACGCTAGGACGATCCCATTGACGCTAGGACGATCCCATTGACGCTAGGAGGATCCCATTGACACTAGGACGATCCCATTGACGCTAGGACGATCCCATTTATGCTAGGACGATCCCATTGACGCTAGAACGATCCCACTGACGCTAGGACGATCCCATTGACACTAGGACGATCCCATTGACGCTAGGACGATCCCATTGACGATAGGACGATCCCATTGACGCTAGGACGATCCCAATGACACTAGCAACCATGGTAAACATACACACAAGTATCGAGTGTATAGTTAAAATGCACACTTTCCAGCGCTATCGCCATCCTCTCACATCTCTCTAAACACTTAGTTTCCCTTTAACGCTTACATAATGTCCAACACAGCAATTGTGTTATTTCACTTCCGTGTTTAATTGAACGTGTGCTGTGGTTTGCGGAATATGTGTGTTCACCAGTTAGATATGATGGTATAGGTTACCACTGAAGACTACGGAACATATACTTTTTGAGGTATGGCGTCATTTTTATTCACTCTTATGTTATCCAACGATTTCATTTCATTAACATTAAATTATTCATTTATTACATCAAGCTCATTTTTGTGTAGGTAAATGAAAACTTGGTGTGCACTGGTATTGCGTGTCGTATAATTAATGATTTAAACTTCAAAAAATAAAATCCTAATTTATTTTTAGTCTTAATTGAAGGCACTGATCATCATAAGAAAGTTAGACTCAGTTTTAAATGTATTTAATTTTTAAAGAAACTTTAAATTTAAGATTAAACTTTAAAATTAATTAATGAGATCATGTTATGACTGTATTTTTTTTCAATTAGAATATCATTCATTTCAATGCTTTATTATTATAACTGTTGTGTAGCTAAACAAATTGCTTTTTGAATGATTTACTTCAGAACAAACACAGTCCAGAATAGAAATGTTGCTCAAACTGATCTACGTTTTCTGGAGTGTTCTGTCACAAACCGACGGCTTTACCTGTAAAGTAACAAAAGCCGGTACAACATTAGAGACGTATTCGATCAACAGTTTTGAAAACAAATGTTACCTATTCAGCAATAAAACTCAATCATATAGCAGTGGTTACGACTTTTGCAGTAGAAATAAAGGAGTTTTGACAGATGTAGATGATAGATTTGAACGTTTAATTTTAACAAAGGTACGATGTATTTATTATTATAAATATGATTTATTTTCAAGACATCTGAATAACAAAATATGTTATTGAAAATCTCCTCTAAACCTTTTCGTTAACGAAATACTAATTAACTGTATTTACAGTAATATATATCTACTATATAAAGTTCAGTTGGTGTTCGTATGTGGGTATGTTTGTATGGTTCACTTTTCGACTTTCAGTTACACAATCACGGAAAAACCAAATGACGGACGGGGACCACATTTGTCTGGAGGGTTCCTTTTAACCTGCAGATGGTTTTATTATAGTTTTTGTAATTGTCCCTTCTGTCCGAAAGCAGTAAATAAAAAAATCAGAAAATGCAGAGACAAAGAGAAATAAATTATGCTTATTTCCATATTGAACAACTTTAGGCGGACGTTCAAAACACGTTATTTTTGGTGCAGTCTTCTTTTCCAAGACTTTTCTTTTTAAGGGTGAGCTTTAAAAAATATTTCATTGTCAAATTACAGTGCGCACATTTTAGTGTAGCTTACGCATCTTAAATTTA
The DNA here is from genome assembly GCA_944989445.1 of Ampullaceana balthica. Lineage (NCBI taxonomy): Eukaryota > Metazoa > Mollusca > Gastropoda > Lymnaeidae > Ampullaceana > Ampullaceana balthica. The sequence goes on along the minus strand of CALYLW010000599.1, from coordinate 210,608 downwards.
GCTGTGCTATCTTATTATAATAACATTCATATTTGGTTTGGCTTTGCTGTACAATGACTTTTTCGGGTTATTTCTTTATATTATAGATGGGTTAAAACTATTTCATTACATCTGTCAAACAATATGTGGGATTCATTTTTAACATGTGTGAATACAATTGAGAGTTTTGGTATGTTGTTAATAATAAATCAAAATTTAACTTTAAAAAATACTAATTATGTAATTAATGAGTGAATTTTATTTGGAAATAAATAACTCAAGTCAAATGAACTTATTTGTAAAGTAGATCACCTAGAAGTGGTTTTTCTTTTTTTTTCTTTTTTTTTAAAGTGATTGCTTTTGTTTTGTTCTTAATGTATATTTGATTTTTAATATCTACATATAAGCATGCAATCGAATACTACTCCAGTGGTTATATTTTATCGAATTTGTTTCATATTCATTTAATTTTTGATATCTCCATTATCTTTTAATGATAATTGATTTAATTAATTCTGATCTCTACCAAAAAATGTCTAAACACTGAATCACTAATCAAGATTTCTCCAACTTAAATTATCATTTTACTTGCTCATTCCTTTGAATTTACTTTTTAAAAATTTGAAACAATGATCTTGACATGCATGGAAAGGGCAAAGACCAATGCTGTAATGTTTTGTTGACATAAGCTAAACAAATTTAGATTTTAAACTCTGACTACAAGACTTATTAACATAATTATATTAAACTATTTGCAGGTGAACATAAAATCACTTATTCAAGATGTGCAATGAATTAAACATGTCATGATCATTCCTTTCTAGCCGGAATTACAAAGCCATTTTTATAAATGGTTTTTTTTCTTTTCTTATCTTATCTTATCTTATCTTATCCTATCTGTTTACAGACGCTCCTTCTATACAGAAGATTATTGCATCCTACGTATCTATGGTGTGTGTTTAGTCCTGCATTTTCATTAGAGATTTAAATGTTGATAAAGTGTTGGTTTTCCTGGTTTCTTCAGGCAAACCCATTCCACGCCCGAATTCCGGACGGGAAGAATGAAAATTTGTATGTGTTTGTTCTTGCATACGGAATAAGAAAGGTGTTTTTATCCTTATGTCTATCTGAGGGTTGTATTAAGTTATCTTAGTGCTGTATTTCTAAATTAGATTTAATTGCTTTATGTATTATTACTACTTTACTCTTGGTTCTTCTATCCTCTAGTGTTTCAAGGTTTAATGATTTAACTAATGGTGTTATGATTTTGTTACCCATCCATTTAGAAACAGACCAATTGATATTTTAAAATCTTCTTTTAATGGTATATAATTTTGTTTATTTTTCAGAAACAATATCTGTTATGGGGGTTTGAAATAGTATTTTAAAAATATGATATGATGATTCATCGAGAGACGTGATCTAAAACAAAATTGCATACTTCTATGAAATTATACCAATTGCATAAAAGCTGTAAATTTAAATCGTTTAATATAGAGAAAATTATAATATATATGTATATATATATATAGTCTATATAATTTCCATATTAAAAAAACTATGAAAACGGTCAAAAATTATAGTTATTTTTTGGCGTAGTAGTTTATAACAATACTTTATTTTAAAAGTACATCTTTCAATTAACTTCCATTGACTAAAAACGGTGCGCAAATTTTATTAAATTTAAAAAATAATTAATTAGACTGTTTAAGTTTCTTCAAATTCTTTTGGAAACTTCATTACATTTATAACATTTATAATTTAGTTATTGCCTTTTAAAGAGAATGGGGGTAGGATAGTTCCTTATCTTATAGCTGCTGTTACAAATATTTTATTACTTTAAATAGTTTAACGATGTGGGGTCGTAAATATATACGTAATGGCGGTTGTTGTCAAATTTGTTTTTAAGAAATTATAGTTAATTTTTATTTAGTATCCTAAAATTTATGCGTAAATTTGATGAGGAAAAAATTGTGTAAATGAAAATAACCCATGAGTCAAGAAAATTAGAAGTTAAATATTTTTTTTTAAAGAATAATATTTTTTGTAATATTTCTAATATACAATAAATTATAAAAATATTTACAATCTTAGCAAAGCGTGTTTCAAGTTTATATAGATTTGATACTTCCTTTTAATATATATTTTTATCGTTATTGTTAATTACATTAATTTTGTGTCCCCTTTCTACAATAATAAAATCCCAAGCCCTCTCTCATTTATGGTCCAATTTACCACATGAATAAAAGTCATATTTTAAGATGTATGCTGTTAACTTTATTCAATAAACTGAACTAAAATAATATTGAGTGAAATCGCTTTCTCGTATAATAGCTAAATAATACAATCTAATGATTGGTTACCGGACTTATGGATATAACTATACAAAACTTACTTCACATGAATCTGATAACTCATTTGAATTTTTACATCGACTTGAACTTACAATTATTTTCACTTTTTGCTGTCCATGATAGTAAAAATGTATATATTTGTTTCACATGTTTTTAAGCGATTACATCGATCTTATTAAATATAGTTGGAAAATAAATTATCTAAATTCTGGAAACAAAACCAGGAGAAAAAAAAAGGGGGGGGGGCTTTTGAAGAAAAAAGTGGGCGTCACGATATTCAGACCAACTGATTGTTGCATTCTCAAGAGTAAGCTCAGATCAAAATTTAGTTATATTACAACCAGAAGGCCAAAGTTAAATAAATCGTCGCCTAACATAACAACTTTACGAATAATTATATGCATATTTTCAACTACGGAATTAAACTTTAGAGGACAGTACTCTCCCGCTGCATAAGCGTGGGTATATATATATATATATATATATATATATATATTAGGGCTGTCATCGATTAATTTAAATTTAATCGTTAACATTTGAAAAATTATCGATTAATTAATCGATAATTCGATTAAAGCCAAAAATATAAATTTATGACGTCATTAAACTGATCATTTCTCACGGACATTGAAAATTAAGAATATTTTGAACTAAATTTTATGACAATGTTTTGATACTTGATCGGATGTTTGTGCTGAAGGTGGTACGTCAGCGATGTATTTGATCCTTTAAAAGAGAATTGTTTATGGCAGTGAACGCAGTAAACTTTTTCACCATCTTCGACTTTGCCATCCGCAGTTAGCTTAAAAACAAAATTTTTGCTAAACTTTCTAGTTGTATGTTTAAATTTAACTGCGCTGATGCTCTCAGCCATTTTTTAGTTCACGTCTGCCGGTCCACATAAAGTAATAAAATAAATTATAATATTACGCGGGAGAAGTTTGTACGTAAAAAATATATAAATTATTATTAATTATTAATAATGAATTATTTATTAATAAAAAATGTAAAAATATTATAAATAGTTTCTTGAATTTTAATCGAATTTTTAAAGATTAAAATAATTTTAATCTATAAAATGTTTTAACGATTAATCGAGAAATTAATCGTTAATTTCCGCAGCACTAATATATATATATTTTAGGGCTCTTAGCGATTAATTTAAATTTAATCTTTAACTTTTGAAAATGTATCGATTAATTAATCGATAATTTCGATTAAAGCCAAAAATAGAAATTTATGACGTCATTAAACTGATCATTTCTCACGGACATTGAAAATTAAGAATATTTTGAACTAAATTTTATGACAATGTTTTGATACTTGATCGGATGTTTGTGCTGAAGGTGGTACGTCAACGATGTATTTGATCCTTTAAAAGAGAATTGTTTATGGCAGTGAACACAGTAAACTTTTTCACCATCTTCGACTTTGCCATCCGCAGTTAGCTTAAAAACAAAATTTTTGCTAAACTTTCTAGTTGTATGTTTAAATTTAACTGCGCTGATGCTGTCAGCCATTTTTTAGTTCACGTCTGCCGGTCCACATAAAGTAATAAAATAAATTATAATATTACGCGGGAGAAGTTTGTACCTAAAAAATATATAAATTATTATTAATTATTAATAATGAATTATTTATTAATAAAAAATGTAAAAATATTATAAATAGTTTCTTGAATTTTAATCGAATTTTTATTGATTAAAATAATTTTAATCTATAAAATGTTTTAACGATTAATCGAGAAATTAATCGTTAATTTCCGCAGCACTAATATATATATTTTAGGGCTGTTATCGATTAATTTAAATTTAATCTTTAACTTTTGAAAATGTATCGATTAATTAATCGATAATTTCGATAATAGCCAAAAATAGAAATTTATGACGTCATTAAACTGAACATTTCTCACGGACATTGAAAATTAAGAATATTTTGAACTTAATTTTATGACAATGTGTTGATACTTGAGCGGATGTTTGTGCTGAAGGGGTACGTCAGCGATGTATTTGATCCTTTAAAGGAGAATAGTTTATGGCAGTGAACACAGTAAACTTTTTCACCATTTTCGACTTTGCCATCCGCAGTTAGCTTAAAAACAAATTTGTTGCTCAACTTTCTAGTTATATGTTTAAATTTAACTGCGCTGATGTTGTCATCCATTTTTTAGTTGACGTCTGCCGGTTCACATAATGATAATAAAATAAATTATAATATTACGCGGAAGACGTTTGTACGTAAAAAATATATACATTATTATTAACGAGCAACAAAGCCCGTCCAAGGACGTTACGCCACCGTTCGGTGGCATGTTGTAACTCCCCTCCAACAGCCGTCTTGACCGGCATTACATGTGCATCGCATCAAAAATACTATCCATTATAGTTAAAATAAATAAATCGTAAAAACAGAGCTTTTTGCTATAAATCCCAACGCTCATAACTCAAATTAAAGCCTTGGAAGAAATACTGCACCAAAAATAACTCGTTTTGAAGGTCCGCGTAAATGGCGTAAACGTGTTCAATATGATTGGCTGTAGGAGTCATATGTGTTTGAGGGAGCAATCGCTATAGATGTCCGGACAGAACGGATAGAAACTTGCCTTTTATTATATAGGATTATTAATAATTAATTATTTATTAATAAAAATTTTAAAGAATATTATGAATATTTTCTTTAATTTTAATCGAATCTTATCGATTAACATAATTTTAATCGATAAAAAATTTTAACGATTAATCTAGAAATTAATTGTTAATTTTCGCAGCCCTAATATATATATATATATATATATATATATATATATATATATATATATATATATATATATATATATATATATATATATATATATATAATTATTTTTTAACGATTTATCGACCCATCACTTACAAATTATTGGAAGTCAAAAAGTTATAAAAGAAAATTAATTAAAAAATACCGGCCGATAAATAAGAAATTTAGTGACGATTACACGAACATTTTGATTTTAAACTATTGACTGGCGGGAATGTTCAAAATGTTGATAAAGTTTGCCTAACATGGTTCTAACACTTCGTCTATTTATCAAACCAAATGAAATGGCAGTAATGGAGTCTGACTCAGAGACAGAAAATGACGACAGCTCTTCTGATGAATTACTGCATTACTAAATGGAGATGAAAGTTCCTGAATACATTAACCCTCTGCAATGGTGGAAACTAAAAGAACACCGATATCCGATAATGTCATTCCTTGCCAAGACAGTCTTGTGCATAGCAGTTACCTCAGTTCCATGTAAATGATTATTCAGCTCGGCTGGTTATATTGTCAATTAGATCCCATCATCATTTGAACCAAATAATGTCAACACACTTGTCTTTTTGCGTAGTGAGTTAGGTTAAAAGATGACATATAAAGGAGACATTTCAGTGTTATTTAGATTTTCATCAAGAACGTTTAATAAATGTTACTTATGACATCATAAATATTAATTTTTGGCTTTAGTTGAAAGTAACGATTAATTAATCGTTAATTTTTCAAAATTTAACGGTTAAATTTAAATTAATTGTTAACAGCCCTTATATATATATATATATATATATATATATATATATATATATATATATATATATATATATATATATATATATATATATATATATATATACACACTATAATTTTAAACATCAACATACTGATTGATCAACAGGCTAGTCCTATGTTGTGGTCGGATGAAGTCTAAAAAATTCGAAATAAAATGAGGGGTTCTTCATTTATTGACCGTCTAAAAATACGATATTTAAATTTTAAAAATAAATTTTTATTTCTTTATTAGCTATTTTAAAAAAATCCTTTATATTAACTTGTGGTGTCTGAACCCTTGCTTTCTTGCGTGCTTGCTTGTCGCCAAAACTTTGGATCGATTTTTAACCCACTTCCTTGTAAGCTAGCGAGCTAAAATTTTGCAGGCAGTTTCGTGCGGATGATAAAAACTATGTCTCAAAATTTCAGATTGATCGCATGTACTGTAATTAAGTTATTGAATTATTAGATTAATTTATTTATTTCTATGTATCACGTTGTTTTTTGAGATAGAGTGTACCGGTGCGTATTCTATTGAACAACCTTTCTGTCACGAAATAACGTGCGTATTTTATTGACAACACTTTTTATAAACATACTAGCGTATCACCCGTCAAAAATGACGGAAGTTTTCAGCTGAAATCTATTTATTTTATTAAAAAATGCACATTTTTTTAGGGCGCCTACGGCGTCGACCGTTTTCAAAAGCCCAACTAATTTGTCCTTGTTTGATAAATACGAAATATTATACTTTCATCAAATCCTCTTTTTACATTGATCCCTTTTCCAAATTAAAAATATGAGCTAAATCAATGACGTCATATAATATTTTTACAGCGCATCTTTAATTTGCACACCTTTTGGTGCATTGGTGCAGTAATTAGGTCAGGACTGACTGACAGACACTACTTGCATGACAATTGCAAATTATATTGTTTAATTCTTTTAGTTATGTCTCGTACATAAAGGATTTATAGTCAAAAACTTGTTTTTTAACGTTTTTTTTATTTTACACTAGAAATGGATATACACTTCTTTACTTTTTTCATGCTTAAAATTTTCATGTACAAAGTTTTGGTGAGATGCGTCAATTCAAAGCATTATTCTGTATCAATGTGTTCGATGCCGACCCTACATGGACCTTTAGTAAATGTTTAAAATCTTCTTTTCAAATCTAAAAAAACTATCGATGACTATCTAAAATTCTATGAAATGTTTTTCTTTTGTTAAATTTACAGAAAAATTTGAACGAATCAACTAGACTTGAGGCTAAATACTGGATTGGTTTATTTTGGACAGACATTTGGAACAGTTATATCTGGGCCAGCGGTAAGATTCAATGACTGAATGAATGTAATGTGGTCTGTGGAAATGTGTGCGTACGTTTTATTGGAATATACCCAGCATAGATGGATTAGATTGAAACATGGGTTAATGGTTGTGTGATTGAAGGACAGATAGATGTTGATATTGGTGTAGGGGTCGATCTTTTAATTAAGAGATGGATCCATAAAAGATAAAAGTTATCTCTCTCGGAGAAGATATGTTACAATTCTTTTATGGATCAAAATTAATGAAAAGATATTTTAAAATTATTAATTTCAACAATTTCTATGTACAAAAGCAATTTTTGTACTTCGTCATATTCACTAAATCGACCAGAGAAATGTTTTGGAAACATATGTCAGATGTTTGTAAGTTAAGAAAGTTTTTAATTAGTCTTTTCTTAATATTTATTATTTAATTTCTACTCAGAAATTCGCAATATAAATCTTTTTTTTCAGGTACTTATTTTAATAAATCTGATAAATTTAAAGAAAGGAATAGTTGGAGTATTGATGGAGACTGTGGTACATACTTAACATCACTTAGACAATATCAAAATGAACCATGCGATAACAAGTACCCGCCAATATGCATGTTTTGTAAGTAGATTTAATTAAAAGAAACAGAAAATATTGATACAGTGTGAAGTCATTTATACATATTTACGTATTGAAAACACTAAACGATTTAATCAATGAAAACTTTTGTCAACAAGGCTATTAATAACCCCCAAAGCCTCTCGGAGAAATCTGTGAGTTGTATACACATTCATGACTTAATCAAAAACAATAAAACACACAAGCACCACAATGTCATACTCAAACACACAACGCGTTCCTGAGTGTAGCAACTTGATTCATTGTTGTTTTAATCTTTAGGATAGTGTATATTGAAATGTTTTTATTCTTCCCAGTCTAATAAGTAGAAATTATGTTAAAATTCATTTATCTTCTCATAAGTCAATAGTGTTATTTTGACTAATTTACACAAATTGTTGATAACTATGCCTTTTCATAAGCTTTGACAATTACAAAATCATCTAAGATAAATATATATTTTAAATTTTATTTTGATAACAACAGAAAAAATAAACATTTGAAATATTTAAATTGTACGATTAAGAGGAAATTATCAAGCATCACCCACACACATTTTTGTTGATACCCTTTGTTACAGCAGTCAAAGAAGGAGGTATCAGCGGCAATGACACGTCTCAGTGTTTACATGTGTGTGACACTGTCCAAGGTACATACGGTCACACTACAACAACAGTGTCCACAACAATCGTTACAACATTCTCCAGTCTTGGTACAGACAACACAGCAACATCTCCAACAACTACAGCACCAGAGGGCAGCGTCACGAGTAAGACTTGTATTTGCACGGCATGTGATGTCACAAGTAAGACTTGTATCTGCACGGGATGTGACGTCGCAAATAACACTTGCATCTACATGGGATGTGACGTCATAAGTAAGACTTGTAACTGCACGGATTGTGACGTCACAAGTAGGACTTGTAACTGCACGGATTGTGACGTCACAAGTAGGACTTGTAACTGCACGGATTGTGACGTCAAAAGTAAGACTTGTAACTGCACGGGATGTGACGTCAAAAGTAAGACTTGTAACTGCACGGGATGTGACGTCGAAAGTAAGACTTGTAACTGCACGGGATGTGACGTCAAAAGTAAGACTTGTAACTGCACGGAATGCCTTTGTGATTATCAGCATGATGTCCAAACAAAAACCCCGTTGTTTGGACATGAAGAATGCTTTCCAAGTAAGGCTGTAACAGTTATCAGAATAACTGGACTGTTTTATTTAATGTCTTTATATGAATATGTCTTTTGGTTTGAAGTGTCTTTTGTAACACTTAAATGAAATTAAACTTATGATTATAATATTTCATTGCAAGTGGTTGAAAACAGTCGGTAATAACGGTGTTGTAGGTTGTAGAGACCCGCGAAAGGGATTTTGAGATTACAAAAACAAAAGTTTTCTAATATATTGTTAATCAGAACCGAAGTCGACAACAAGAAATTCGACCAAAAACTGGGTGGGTGTGTTGTTCATGGTGGGTGGGTGGGTTTTGAGTGGGGGTTTGCATGGTATGTGGGTGATTGGGTGTGCGGGCGGGCGGGCGGATGGATGGATGCTGTTGAGTTTTCAGCAGTATAATTAGGGCTGGGATAAAGATTTTAAATAAAATACAAGATACACAAATTGTGAAATGAAAACAATAAATTTAAGCTGTATTATTTAACTATTATTAGTAAAATAATAAAGCTTAAATTTATTGTTTTCATTACACAATTTGTTTGTGTGTTTTGTATTTTACGGCAGTGTCTATGTTACGGTTCAATGAGTGTCTATGTTACGGTTCAATGAGTGTCTATGTTACGGTTCAATGAGTGTCTATGTTACGGTTCAATGAGTGTCCATTTACGGTTCAATGAGTGTCTATGTTACGGTTCAATGAGTGTCTATGTTACGGTTCAATGAGTGTCTATGTTACGGTTCAATGAGTGTCTATGTTACGGTTCAATGAGTGTCTATGTTACGGTTCAATGAGTGTCTATGTTACGGTTCAATGAGTGTCTATGTTACGGTTCAATGAGTGTCTATGTTACGGTTCAATGGGTGTCCATGTTACGGTTCAATGGGTGTCCATGTTACGGTTCAATGAGTGTCTACGTTACGGTTCAATGAGTGTCTATGTTACGGTTCAATGAGTGTCTATGTTACGGTTCAATGAGTGTCTATGTTACGGTTCAATGAGTGTCTATGTTACGGTTCAATGAGTGTCTATGTTACGGTTCAATGAGTGTCTATGTTACGGTTCACTGAGTGTCTATGTTACGGTTCAATGAGTGTCCATGTTACGGTTCAATGGGTGTCTATGTTACGGTTCAATGAGTGTCTACGTTACGGTTCAATGAGTGTCTATGTTACGGTTCAATGAGTGCGGAATTTTGTCAGAGACTTAAAATTCCACTAAATTTTGTCACAGTCAGATGCTGTGACTTGAAGAGCCATTAGTCCCGAGTCCCACCACTGATAAAGGAAAGGAAAACATCTTATATTCAAACGTCATCACCTTCACTGAGAACATTGGATTGAACACGTCTTCACTTGATATTATCAGTGTTGCTCATGGCTATGAGTGAGATGGTTTTCCAAAGAAATAAAGATTCTGGAAATTTCCCTGAAAACCTATTATCTTTCGAATTCCCCCAAAGTCTCTTTTTATTTAAACCTGTTGTTAATAAAGACAGAATATAAAACGACTGACATAATGGGAAACAGGTGAAAATTCAATTAAAAGATTTCACTTGTTACATCTTTATATGATTAAAAATTCACATTTATATTCATGGGCGTAGGGAAGGGGGGCAAGGGGGGCATTTGCCCCCCCCTACATTATTAGAAAAATATGTCATAAAAATGTCATAAAGTTGTTACAATAAAACTGAACTAAATTTCCTGAAAGTTTATTAAATGGAAGACAGTTTACATTTATCAAACATAAAAAAGAATTATATCTGCAAGTATAACTGATTACATTACTGATTGTTCTAAATATTCCAGTTGTTTAACAATTTCTGTAACATTTTCAGCAAAAATCCGCAAGCTTTTATATTTATGTGACCATCTAGTTTCACATAGCAAAGGAACATTTAGAATAAGTTTTCTTTGCTGATTACTTTATCGGAAAAACACTATAATTTACTTAATTGTTCCTATTGTGTTTCGTACAACATTCACATTATTTAAATCGTTCACAACAAGATTTAGTTTATGTGAACTGCAATGTACAAATGCTGCTTTTGGGTATTTTTTTTCGAATTATTGCTTGGACTCCTCCTTCTTTACCTGCCATTGTAGAACATCCGTAGTATCCTTGACCAACAAGCTTTGTCATATTTAATCAAAATTCTAATGAATTAGTAATGATGGTGTTGGTTAAACCTTCAGCTGTTCTATTGACAATTGGAATATATCCCATGAATTCTTCTGTGACCATCATTTTCCCATTTTGTTCTTTGACAAATCTAACACCAAGTGACATCTGCTCAATGCCTGAAATGTCATTTGTCTCGTCGGCAAGTATAGAAAATGCAACTGAATTATTTGCTTCACGAACAATGTCTTCACGCAAAAGAGACCCACAAATTTCGATTATAGTGTTTTGCGTAGTTGCCGAGATACACTCAGCGGTTACCTGTCAAAACGGCCCCAGACAAATTGTTAACATTTTTTAACAAAAACATTTATTTTTTTTGCATTTTAAGCTTTCGTCAACTTTTTCACCCTTAAAAAAGTGGTAAAATTGTAAAATTATTTCTTGTGATGTATTATATTGTTTCTTGTCAACAAACAACCGTTATTGGTACCATTTCGCGTAAAGGCTATTAAATTCACTTTTGTGGTGTTATTATTATTGTTTATTGTTAGCTAAACCTGACACTGAATAGGTGAGTAAAAATACGAATATATTTGATTGTAAATTTTACTATTAGTCCATCTATTAGTCCAGGGCCGTTTTGTCGGGGCCGTTATGTCGGAGCCCAATTGTCGGGGCCGTTTTGTCCGGGGCCGTTTTGTCGGTGAACCATACTCAGCACTACAAGAACCAATTGACAAACGATTACCAAGAACTTCATCTCCAGATTCAACACGAAACTCTAACAGTTCATACAAATTAGCAGAATTTGATTCTGTTCCACGAAGTGCTAAAACATGCATGCAGCAAAATAGGATTGTAGAAATGATGGGACCCAGTTTGTGGCGATTTTCTTTGAATTTGTCTTCTAAATGATGAGTCCAACTGCTCATCTATAGAAACTGCTTTGGCTTCCAATAAAGCAAATAAAATTGCTTGCATCTTCATGAGAGCCTTTGTGCCATAATGTGCTTTGCAGATTGCTACGTGCATCTTCGTTGAAATCTTTATATTTTGTACATGGTTTGACGACAAATACCCACTGAACTCATAGAATTACTTTTTGCAGAAACAACACGCAATATTTGCAAAAGGCACCTATTAACATTTGCGAGTATACAAGCCACGGTGAATAGTCTGATAACCATGCATATCTAAAAACTAAAATACTCTGTTTTCCCTCACTGTCAGCTCTAAAATCATAATTTTTATCAAGGGTCCAAACAATCACGAATCAGCTGCAATTTCAACTTATTTGAAAGGTCGTATGTCCAGACATACCTTCCAATATCCAATTTAGGAAATGAATAAGTGTCAGCGACAATCAAATTAGGAACAGTTGCTTCAGTTGTGTCTGGCTGTTGAACGTGTACTGTTGTCCTCAATGCCAATGATAAGTCAGATGCTGCAGATGCCCCAAAATCTTCTAATAACGGCATTTCGGAATCCCGCGATTGGTCTACTTTTCGATTTTTTTAGCCTGTAAAAAAATTTCTGATATCCATCCTTGGTAATCCTGCAGTTTCTACACGTATATTATTTCACAGCAAAATTCCATTTTCTCGTGAGAACTTAAGTTTTTAATTATTAAATGCATTAATAAATGTTGTATTTTAGCTATTACAGCACTAATTTGTAAGTCTTATTAATTTCTAAGGGTTTTTTCGACCCTTATTTTATACTGAACTTGAATTTAATAGAAAATTGTACCTGTATGGCATTGTCAGTTAAAATTAAAAAAGTGATTTTTTGCCCCCCCCCCTGGAAAAATTCCTAGCGACGCCCATGTTTATATTCCTGTTTTATTTTCTTGCAGACATGACGTCACTGGCTGTTTTAGCAGCACTCTTGTCAGTCTCCGTACTGGTCAACGTTATAGCGTTTGTTGTGTAAGTCGATGTCATGGCTCTTAACTTTGTATCATAAACTGATTCTTGTACTAATTTTACTTCTTTTCTTTTTTTAAATTCCACAAAGCTAAAGTCCAAAAAAGCTTGCGGTTCAGAGATTTTGGTAAACGCTTTGTTTTCATTTAATACTGTGGAGAACCTCTGGGTACTCGAGTGACTAAACTCTCTCTGCTTTCACTCACTTCACACTACAAAGACTACTTGAACACTTATTAATTCTGTTTATTACTTCACTTCTTCAATTCTAGTTAATTCTCACTTAACACTAATCTCTATGTCCAGCTGTCTACCCGTCTACACTTTCCCTATCGGTCCGTCTCCAAGAGTCCTTTCTCCTATCTGCCCCCCGTTCCTAGCTAGTCCCGTCCTATAACCAACTCTCAGTCCTGAGGCCACGCCTCCAAACAACTCCCGTCAGTCCATTTGTGTCCAGTCTTCCGTCAGTCTCTAATTGTAATAGGTTCATCATATCTGTCCATCATCTCGTGCTACCCCCCATAGATTGACTTGTACGGGGTGGGGGGGGCCGGTTTGACATAACCGTCTCTGGTGAGACCCCCACCCCTTACCTACCCCCCCTCCAGAGCACCTGCGCGTCTGGTCATCCTATCTACCCCTGGGCAGATTTAACACCTCCGCTCACCTCGCTCGGCAACTCCTTTCATCGCCGAATCTACTGACCGGGCCAGTTAACACCAGAATACCATTTAACGTCTTGTGGTCAACCTCCGGTGGCCACGTGCAACTTCAAAGGACCAGATGTCTCTTTGAATGCTGCTAACTGCGCGTAAGATCTCCACAATACTAACGGGGATCTTGAACAAAACAAAAAAAACTTAGAGAAGTTACGTTGGTGTGCTGTTATTTCACCGATAATTGAGACAGAAAACCGTTCAATCCAACTCTCCCGTGATAAGTACAAATAAAACTGAATAGTGAGAAACCCTATAAAACCAATGCAGGACTCCATAGAGTTATGCCATCAATATGTGATTTGTGACTCTGCAATGTTTAAAACGCTGGATATTTTCTTGCTCTAATTTCTAACCTTTTGTAAGTTTACTTATGCTGGCGATTCTCAACTCAGAATCTTTTCATATCAGGTCAAATAAATTTAATTTTCTTGCCCCGAATTACTATAAAATTTCAATGAAACTGTAGTTTGAGTTGTATCTCGTGCATTGATACTCTTCACCTGCTCATGAAACGTCTAAACCACTTTACGTTAAAATGTTTCTGGTTATATACTTCTATTGCGATTGTCAAACATTTCCAAATTAATTTTTAATTAATTTTTCGTGACAACGTCACGTGACTTGAGTTTACCTTCAAAATTTTAGGCTTCTGTCGTTTTGTTCTATCGCGAGTTAAATAAAAGCTCTTATAACTAGTATATAGGAGTATGCCTTTGAAATAACCCGTAAAAATAGTAGCGCTGATATTGAATAAACTATTAGCTACGGCTACTTGAGAAGCATGGCTCCACGCATCTAGCTGATAAGAATCTAAAATTAAATATAACTTCTGAGATTTAATTGTGCGAGCTGTTGAACTCGGCATTAAAGCCATAGGTACACTGTTACACAAGAGGACAAATCTTATTTTTATGGGGAAAAAACTAAAGTATGAAAGTTAAATTTGCATGCTTGCTACGTTAGTGTGTAGGGGCGGGTAAGAAAATACAATAATTTGCCAGTCATTGACGGAAGCGTAGTAATTTAGCGATCTCATAATCAGAGGCGTAGCTAGGTTTTTGGCGCCCTTGGCTAATTTATTTTTGGCACCCTTGATAAATTGATAAGTTTCGGCTTTGCGATTCTTTCATTTGTTATAAAAAATAATTTAATTTATCTTATTTTATTTATGACAATAATTACGTAGTCTGACAGTGAAAGTCATACAATGTGAATATAAAAAATGCATAAGACAGGAACAATACTAATTTACAGTTTATTATTTACTAAATAATACCAAATAAATTGGTGGATAAAACGGGATATTGTTGCGTTAATAAAGAATACAGCAAAACTTGAAGTAACGTGTATTATATATAAAAACAATAGTGTCAATGTGTCATACTCATTATCTCATACATAACTATAGAAACTCACAAATAAAACTAAATTTAAGTAACACTTCACCGACTACAGCTTAGCACTTCCGTTAGCTAGCGTATTGGCGTGTTGCTAATACAGTCGGACCTTTCTAAGTCGAACTCAAGGGGGGAAAAATTCGACTTACGGAGTTTTTGAGTTAGGGAAACTGGCGTAATGGGCGCAGATTAATCAAGGACAATTTTGATATTGAAAGGGAAGGTTGTGAGGGAGATAGCCATAGCGGTCTAGAAGGCTTGACAGGAAATAGGGTTGGTGATATTTTATATGAAAGGAGCCAACATGCTTTGACATACCGACACAAGCCCGTGAGAGGAGACACTTTACCTCCCATCCCCCAATTTACTCCCTCGACAGTGGGATGGGGATAGTAAGAGTTTTCTTTTATAAAGAAAGACTGTAAAATCATATTTACATGTGTATGATAAGAAGTCCCACAAAGGCCACAAACATAATACAAAATATTATAATGGTTTAAATGAAATATATTTAAATAAAATTAATTATTCATTTTTTTGTTATCAAGGATAAAAGTGAAATACAGTCGGACCTCGCTAAGTCAAACTTCCCTAAGTCAAAATACTCCCTATATCGAATTAATTGTTAGGTCCCGGCCAAATTCTATAAGACTAATGTATTTTAGATCTCCTTAACTCCAAGATTTTTGTCTTTCAACCTCTCTCAGTCGAATTTTCCAAGGCGTTTGGGTTATTATTCTGGAGTGACATTTCAGAACACGTGTTCCGTAGTGCCACGTAATGGATGTAAAATCTTATCTTAGTGCATTCCACGAGGGATTAAGCGACCCTTGCAAGTACAAAAAATGACAAAGACAAGAAAAAGGAGTGGTAACTAATTCGCGTCCATTCGCTGCATGCTGTGACTCTTTTTAAAAAGAAAAATCTTACTCACCCAATCCCACTGTGAAGGGAGTAAAGTGGGGGAGGAGAGGAAAGGTATCTCCTCTCATTGGCTTGTGTCGGCATGTCAATGCAAGTTGGCTTCCTTTCATATGAAACATAGCCACCGCCTCTCTTTCATGACAAGCCTTCTAGCCGGTATGGCTGTTCCTCCACCCTCTTAATATCTACATTGTCCTATTACGCAATCTCCCTAACTCAAAAACTGAGTTAGTCGATTTTTTATCCGGGTACTTTTGAGTTCGACTTAGAGAGGTCCCACTGTATTTATTTAAATACAAATTTAAAAAATTAGAGATTTAGTGGCGCCCTTTTGAGCTGGCGCCCTTGGCAACTGCCCCGATGCCAACCCGTTGCTACGCAACTGCTCATAATACACTTTAAAGTTATGAAATTACACAGTAAAAAAAATAGTTTATCTTAGACCTCTTTTGCATTTATAATTTTACTAAGTCCTAAAATACTTACAAAATTTTTAATTCTTAATAAACTGATGTTAGTTTATTACACTGTAAACATCGAGGTGATGGAAATAGCGGAGTGACTAGATACTTTTTTTAAAAATATCATAATGAACTCCTAAATTACCTATTGCATAAGTAATAATTTGTTTTCGAGTATTAAATGTTATCTTATCTTATCTGTTTACAGACGCTCCTTCTATACAGAAGATTATTGCGTCCTACGCTTATCTATGGTTTGTGTTTAGTCCTGCATTTTTATTAGAGATTTAAATGTTGATAAAGTGTTGGTTTTCCTGGATTCTTCAGGCAACCCATTCCACGCCCGAATTCCGGACGGGAAGAAGGAAAACTTGTATGTGTTTGTTCTTGCATACGGAATAAGAAAGGTGTTTTTATCCTTATGTCTATCTGAGGGTTGTATTAAGTTATCTTTGTGTTGTATTTCTAAATTAGAATTAATTGCTTTATGTATGATTACTACTTTGCTCTTGGTTCTTCTATCCTCTAGTGTTTCAAGGTTTAATGATTTAACTAATGGTGTTATTCTTGTCAGTTTTTAATATTCTCCAGTAATGAATCTGGCAGCTCTTTTTTGAATTTGTTCTAGTTTATCAATGTTTTCTTTGGTGGATGGGTCCCATACAGAAGATGCATATTCTAGTAATGTTTTGACATAATAAAATCTTTGAGCCAGTTTGGAGATATCATATAATTCTGATTGTAAACTTGGCCTCTCCCCTTCAGAAATGCAGCACTTACGTCATTTTTCAACATGGCCCTATTATTAAACTTGCGGTCTCCGTGTGGTGAAACTGATCGATCGAGATTGAAGTAGCTTCAGTCTGCTCTAAAATAAAGTCTTTTAAAGCTCATTTCTTTCACAAACAAGGCCACACAAACTTGCAGATGGGTGAAAGCCATTTTATAAGAACGTTCAATAGTTCTTTTAAAATTAAGTTTATTTTACAGTTTCTTGTCAGTGGTGCGGATAATTTAGCTAATTATGACGTCTTTTCTTCTAATTCCAAAGGTTGTGTAGAATGAGATGCAAGAATGACTCTGGTATTGAGCCACACAAACCTGTTCCTATGGTGGACATCCTCAGTGTGGATTCACAGATTCTCAACCAGGCAACCACCAACCCGGCAACCAGACATACCAACCAGGAAACAAGGGATGGCTATGATATCTACGCTGACCCGGACAGAGAAACGCCCGGATATCAGGAAATGGACATTAGAATGTCGGTGGCGAAACAGATTAAAACTGACCTGTTGAAAGAAGTGACCATTGACCTCGATAGCCAACCGTACTCACACCTTAACCGTGACGGTGATCAACCAACCAAATCATCAGAAGCCGATCACGTCTATGGGCCTGAGAGTGTCATGGCCGCCACATCTACAGGTGATGAAGTCTTGAGTCCGTCCTCTAAACATGAGAACTTTGCTGATGGAAACAACTTGTATTCCAATTATGATTCTCCACTTTAAGTTGATGCGTTAGAGGCTATTTATTTCATCAACTACAATGTAGTTCTGAAAGATTACTAGAAATGAAAAGTATTGAAGAGTGTATCACAATCTTAAAGTCTTCAAAAAATGAATACTCGGCAGTATTACAACATTCATATAAACTTCAATAAAAAATCTGGAATCCTTCCTTATATCAAAATATATAAATGTATCAAGTTATGGTCTAGCAAGTGACAATATATAAATTTTAATCAAAAATAGTTTAATATGTATTTTAATTTTTTCCAGTTCGAAAAAGAAATTTCAAATCTTTTTGTTGTTGCACATTTAATGTTGCTTTTATTGCCATGATGATTATCATGGCTTTCTTCTATAGCGCCAACACTATTCATGATAGTCTTTGTTCTTACATTCTTTTTTAAAAACGTAAAATTGTTGTCGGGAGATTGAATAAAAATTAATTTTTTTTCTTCAAATATCCTTAATGACATTATTAACAGATGACAATAAAACTAAATACAAGCATGCCGTATATTTAAGAGTACAGTGTGTGTTGAGTTAATGCAAGATCTTCGTCAAAATTTTCAAGGTCAAAAAATGACAATAATATACAGTTTATATAGAGAAAATAACACCAAATCTAAAGGCATTTTCAACAAAATATTCTGAGATATGGGTTTTTGAAAATGCCAATAGATTTGGTGTTATTTTCTCATAAATGCAAACCAGCTGATCTGAGTGCTCTAGAAAAATCCGAAAATCAGGTTGTTTTTGAAAGATCTTCATCAAAATTTTCAAGGTCAAAAAATGACAATAATATACAGTTTATATAGATAAAATAACAACAAATCTATTGGCATTTTCAACAACCCATATCTCAGAAAATTGTAATTCAATCCAAGATATCTTTCAAATGCAAACCAGCTGATCTGAGTGTTCTAGAAAAATCCGAAAATCAGGTCATTTTTGAAAGATCTTCGTCAAAATTTTCAAGGTAAAAAAATGACAATAATATACATTTTTTATGAGAGAATAACACCTTTGAAAGATCTTCGTCAACATTTTCAAGGTAAAAAAATGACAATAATATACAGTTTATATATTGAAAATAACACCAAATCTAATGGCATTTTCAACAACCCATATCTCAGAAAATGGTAATTATATATGATATATGTATTTCCTACACATGTGAACAAAAATATGCGTGTTTCTTTACAGCCCATTAATAAAGTCGTATACACTGTTTGGAAGGGTACATCTTTTTATATTAAAAAAGCTCCTTCTTTACAGATGATAATTGTTGCATCCTTTGCTTATCTATGCTTTATCTCCAGTCTTTCATTTTTAAATCCCTTATATTAACTTCACCGCCGACTCGTTTGTCGTCAAGGCTCGTTCGTCTCGTTCGTCGTCCTCCCGCGGAAAAACAAAAGTCGAAAATGACCCACTTCCAGTGAAGCCATCGAGCTGAAATTTGGCACACGGACCCGACTCAACTAACAATGCATCGTATCAAAATTTCTGATCGATCGAACGTACCGTAATTGAATTAATGCATTTTAGTTTATCTATATAAATCACTATTTAGAATTTTTATTCGTCGTCTGCTAGAGTGTTGACCTAGCACCTATATTTAGCGCCAGGGGAGATAATTTCGGTTTCAATGTTTGGAACAGTCTCTCTCTGTCGTTCGTCGTGCCCGTCCGCGACGCCCGACGCGGTGACAAGACCTTTCCCATCTCCCGACCCCGGGTTAAAAGCAAATATAAGGGATTTATAGGCAAAAACTTTGTTTTTTCGGGGTTGTTTTATTAAATCCCTTATATTAACTTCACCGCCGTCTCATTCGTCGTCACTCGTTCGTCCCGTCCGCCCGCCCGCGGAAAAACAAAAGTCGAAAATGACCTACTTCCAGTGAAGCCATCGAGCTGAAATGTGGCACACGGACCCGTCTCACCTAACAATGCATTGTATCAAAATTTCAGAACGATCGAACGTACCATAATTAAATTAATGCATTTTTAGTTTATCTATATAAATCCCTTTTTAGAAAAAGAAAAGTCGAAAATGACCCACTTCCAGTGAAGCCGCCATCAAGCTGAAATTTGGCACACGGACCCGTCTTACCTAACAATGCATCGTATCAAAATTTCAGATCGATCGAACGTACCGTGATTAAATTAATGCATTTTTAGTTTATCTATACTATATAAATCACTATTTAGAATGTTTAGTAGTCGTTCGTCTGCTAGAGTTTTGACCTAGTTTTAAAGCCAAGGGAGATAATTTCGGTTTCAGTCTGTAAATGCTTGTCACTTTTGAACATAATCAATACTTTTAGTTATGTCTCATATATAAGGGATTTATAGTCAAAAACTTTGTTTTTACGGGGTTGTTTAATTATTAAAGTTATTTTTTAAAGTTGTCAGCGTGTTGGTTTCCCTGGTTTTGTCACAAAACTCATTCCACTGTCCACGCACAAAGGCCAGTTGGCGTTATAGTGTAATCGATGTTGGAGATATAGTGTGCACACTTGTCTGTTGCCGTCATCAAGTTCTGATTGTGTGTACACTTGCCTGTTGCCGTCATCAAGTTCTGATATTGTGTACATATGTCTGTTGCTGTCATCAAGTTTTGATTGTGTACACTTGTCTGTTGCCGCCATCAAGTTCTGATTGTGTTTACTTGTGTCTGCTGTCGTCAAGTTCTGATTGTGTGTGCGGATATTGTCTAACAAATGGATGATTCAGACAAATGTCGCAAATTTCACTTTCCCTCGGTTGGTTCCTAAATTTAAATACTGTAATTAAATGCCAAGAACGAACAACTTTTGTTGATTAAACTTCAAAATGACATATTATGTTTTGTTTTAATTTTTGATGTGTTATTTTTAAATTAACAGACCTAAAAAATGTATGTTGTTTAGGATATTATTTGTAATGTTTTATTACTATAAATTAAGCGTTCCGAATTCAACACTCAAAGGAGATAATTCAAGTGATTATTTTTTAAATATGTTTTAACTAAGACATACAAGAGATTTTGAATTATTCTTTAAGCAAATACATCAACTCAAGGTCAATGTGAGAAGAATTCATTATTCTTAATAGACAAATTGAGGACACATTTTCATACGCATTAACATGGTGAGCATGGCAAAACTATACAAATACATGCTTTCATTATTACCAGGATTCCAATAGTTCCAAAAAAGAAAAAGAACAACAACAGTATAGCGTAACAGATGAAATATTTCACGCAGCTTCACAATCTTTAAAAACGGCCCTGCAGTTATCTATTGAAATAATGACTGTATGATTTCAGACCAGAGTGGTTTAGTCAATAACCAGAGGTCAGTAAAACTGTAAGCTTGCAGGATAACGAGCACTTTGTTCACAATGAAGGAATCCAAAAATAAAGTTCTAGTGCGCATAATCAACAGCAACTACCACCCAATTTGTCGCACCCAATAAGATTTTAGTTTTAAGTCAAATCATTTAACTGTAAACATTGCACACAGTCATGTATAGTAAAAAACATTTTTCTAAAACTTTCGATTCAAGTGCAGCTAATGGGCATACGTCCCGCTCACTGTAAAGAAAGTCTAATGTATAATTGACATCGTATCAGTTTCTTGTTCTATTTAAATGATTTTCTATCAAAAACTGAAAACGGACATCATTATCTTATCTTATCTGTTTCAGACGCTCCTTCTATATAGAAGATTATTGCGTCCTACGCTTATCTATGGTTTGTGTTTAGTCCTGCATTCTTATTAGAGTTTTAAGTGTTGATAAAGTGTTGGCTTTCCTGGTTTCTTCAGGCAACCCAATCCACGCCCAAATTCCGGACGGGAAGAACGAAAATTTGTATGAGTTTGTTCTTGCATACGGAATAAGAAAGGTGTTTTTATCCTTATGTCTATCTGAGGGTTGTATTAAGTTATGTTTGTGTTGTATTTCTAAATTAGAGTTAATTGCTTTATTTATGATTACTACTTTGCTCTTGGTTCTTCTATCCTCTAGTGTTTCAAGGTTTAATGATTCAACTAATGGTGTTATTCTAGTCAGTTTTTAATATTCTCCAGTAATGAATCTGGCAGCTCTTTTTTGGATTTGTTCTAGTTTATCAATGTTTTCTTTGGTGGATGGGTCCCATACAGAAGATGCATATTCTAGTACAGGTCTCACCAAAGTGATATAGCATTTTAGTTTTATATCTTTATTACATTTGTAAAGGTTTCTTTTTATAAAGCCTAAGGTTTTGTTTGATTTTTTTAATAACTTCATTCACATGGGGATTCCATGATAATTTCTCATTTATTATGACTCCTAAGTATTTTGCATCTTTAGTTTGGGTTATTTCCTTTCCATGAATGAAATATTTTGAATTTATTTGTTTCTTTTTCTTTGTTACTCTTAACAGTTTACACTTTTCTGGGTGGAAGCTCATACTCCAGTTAGTTTCCCATTTTATCAATTCATCTAAGTCTTTTTGTAAAATTTTGCTATCTTGTTCTGATTTAATTGTTCTATAGATTATACAATCATCAGCAAATAACCTAAATTTTGTTCCTGTTGAGATGTTGTTGGATAAATCATTTATATATATTAAAAAGAGTAAGGGACCTAGCACAGTTCGGTCACGTGTGATTAACATGATTTGTGACGAAGAGGTCACGTGATGTAATAAGCGCGCGAAGAAAGGAGCTTTCCGATTGGCCGGAAAGGTTGGGGGAGAGAGTTGTTAGAAGACTTCCGTCAAGGAACGAGGTAATGTGTGTGTGCCTCAAGATTTCCACGTTGTATAACCTCAAATGATATTTCTATGTACATAGTATACATATTAAAGTTGTTTTGTATAAACAAGTTCTTCAGTGGATACTAGTGCCCTAAGATTAGTATTGTGACATATTTAACAGTTACATTGGTGCAGAAGTAAAAGTGATTGTCATTAGGCATAAGTTCTAAGTCAACACAGTACAAAAGATTTTAGAAAGGAAGTTTCGTGGAAATAACAAGTATTGGATATTTCAAAAAGGAAAGTATTCATTAAAATAAGAAATATTAGCAGCTATCGTATTTTTTGAATATTCAAGTTCGTAAGAAGCTGTGAATAAACTTTTGTGGTTCAATGAAAATACAAGAATATTTCAAAATGGCGGCATACAGTCACATGGTCACGGCGTGCGGTGTATACAACTAGGTCGCCTAGTTTGTTCTACGTCACAGTCAACGACAGTACAAGTATACTACACAGTGCTGGAATCTGCGTCGTGTAGGTTTACTGTATGGTGACACACGGTGAACATATATAGGTCGTGACGTCAACAAGCTCAATGCTAGTTGATTCCAGGAAATATTTGTAAACATAACCTGGAACTTGGAAGGCTATGGACTATTAATTATGAAGTGTAAATTATAAATAAAGGAACGGAATTTTTATCCATTCATTGTGTGAAGAATTTGATAATTGTAATTTTGGATTAATGGTGTGAACTAAATTGTTTAAAAACACTACTCGAAAATTGAAATTTTAACCAAGTGACTTTTATTCAAAACGATTGGACCATTTAATATGTTTTGTCAATCTGAGGGAGCGTATATATAAAGTATACTAAAGATACCGTGTGAGGATTCTTTTGTTGTCTCATCTTGTCAAGGCTAGATTTCATGGTTTAGACGTGTCACTTATTTGAACTTAACATTTTGAATTCAAGATTTTTCATTTGGAAGATTTATAACTTTATCAACATATTCCTAAATTTCTTACCAAATTGCTTAACTCATCTTATTCAATCAAACAAAACATGGATTACTACAAGGAATTCACTGCCATAGCTAAAGAGATCGGACTAAAGGGAAAAGAAATGAGATATTTCTTTGAAGAAAAAGTAAGCATTGCTGAAGAAAAAGCAAGAATTGGTGAAGAAAAAGAACAGCTAAGAAAAGCTGAAGAAAAAGAAAATCAAAGAATTGCTGAAGAAAAAGAACAGCAAAGAAAAGCTGAAGAAAAATAAAATCAAAGAATAGCTGAAGAAAAAAAAAGCTAAGAAAAGCTGAAGAAAAAGAAAATCAAAAATAGGCTGAAGAAAAAGAGAGGCAAAGACTAATAATTGAAAGAGAAGAAAGAGCTGCAAAAAGAGAATTTGAACAACTTCAAATTGACAAGTTAAAACTACAACTTGATGTAGAGAGTAGAGGCCAAAATCCTGGTAATGAAACAAATAGAAGGTCAGCACCAAGGGATACTATCAAAGTAAGAAAATATGATAGCCAAAAAGAAAAAAATGGATGTTTATCTGGATTATTTCGAATCCATAATGGCTATGAAAGGCTATAATGAAGAAGATTGGCCAGCACAACTGATGACTCAATTAACTGGAGAAGCATTTGAAGCTTATAACAGTATAACCAAAGAAGACAAAAGCATATATAAGAATGTCAAAAAGGCACTTCTATGTCATTTTGGAAAGTCAGAAAATGATTATAGAAGAGAATTTCATGAAATGAGAATCAAGATGGACAAAGATCCACAGATCATAGTGCATGAAGCACAAGTCAAACTAACAAAATGGCTGGAACTGAAAACAATAGATTCGAGCAATCCAAAGGCCATACTAGAAATGGTGTTAATTGACAAGTTTTTAGAAAATGCAACACCAACTCTATTCACATATTTAACTGATAAGAAAGTTCGTACTCAAGCAGAGCTAACAAATGTATTACGTACATTCAAAGACTCTCATCCGAATGTGGAAATGGATAAGAGACAAGGCATATTTGCAGCAATACAAATTAAAAGTCAAGAAAAAAGGCAAAGTATGAGAAACCAGAGTCTGCCAAGCCAAGGCAACAGACAGTCTATTTGCTGGTACTGTAACAAGCCAGGACATTTTGCGAAGCAGTGTTGCCACAATAAAGGACAACCAAATAGGGTGTCACCTAATGGCAGCCCTATAAGAAAGAAAACATAAGAAAAATCAAGACAAGAGCACTTTGAAAACAAAGGTAGCCAAGCATGGAAAGAAAAATATCATAATTCCAAACATAGAGATTATGATCAAGATAGACAATTATGGAGAGAAAAATATAATCATAATTCCAGACACAGATATTATGATAAAGAAAGACAATCCTGGAGAGAAAGAAATAATCATAATTCCATAAATATAGATTATAATCAAAGCAGAAGAGCATGGAGAGGCAAATACAATTTTGACTCCAGAAAAAGAAATTATGATCAACCATGGAGAAAGAATGAAAACCAAGACATGAATGATAGAAAAATAATAAAGTTAAATCGAGCACAAAAAGAAACTATTGACACTGTAGCCACTATTAAAAATCAAGTATATGATAAAAGAAATGAAGACCATAGTAGCAGAGAAAGAGATGGTACTAGTGAATCTGAAACCCTTTGTGTGAAATTATCTGAATTAGGAAGAACAATTGGTTGTGTATTAAGCAACATCAAAGACACATATAAAGACAATATTTTTCAGATAAAAGTTTCTGACAGTGACTCATCTGGTCGTAATTCTATTGAACTATCAGGAAGCAAAAATGACATCTCAAAAGCTAAGAAACTGATTCAAGATGCTGGAATTGATATTGTGAATGAACATAATCGTAGTCATGGTTGGTGAATTATTGAACATTTAACAGTCTGAAGAAACATTCAAAGCCCATCGATTTGAATTCATACTCGTCAACTGAAGAATGACTGTCTTTGAACTAGGCTATGCTATTAGCCGACTACAAATTTGACATTAAACCTGTGAAGGGAAAGGACAATGTGGTTGCAGACATATTGAGTAGAATGACAATGAATAAAGACATTTTGTGAATTCCTAAATGATACAACCAGAAACTGTAATTATATTAATATTTTTATTCTTTGAACAATGGACAAGGAACAATGTTTGAATTCCACTGGATTATTAGTTAATTTTAATATTGATTGTTAAAAAATATTTTAGCTACACAAAATTACAGATGTGTTAAAAAATTATTTTCAGTTTCAATTTTTTCAGCACAGGTAGACTGTTGCAGTCCTACAGATTCTTTCTCATTATTTTTTTTGTTTAGACTGTTGCAGTCCTACAGATTTTTTCTTATTGATTTTCATGTCCAGATGTTGTATGTATGACAATGAATGTCCATTGATGATAAATATTTGAATATAGATATAATTCAATTTGATTTTATGAAGACCAAAAATTTTGTATTTCATAAACATTTTTTTTGAAGGATGGGGGTGAATGTCACGTGTGATTAACATGATTTGTGACGAAGAGGTCACGTGATGTAATAAGCGCGCGAAGAAAGGAGCTTTCCGATTGGCCGGAAAGGTTGGGGGAGAGAGTTGTTAGAAGACTTCCGTCAAGGAAGGAGTTAATGTGTGTGTGCCTCAAGATTTCCACGTTTTATAACCTTAAATGATATTTCTATGTACATAGTATACATATTAAAGTTGTTTTGTATAAACAAGTTCTTCAGTGGATTATTGTGCACAAGATTATGTACTGTGAGAACGCCTACAAAAGAGTTACATATACACATAGTTATAGTTACAAGTTCCTTGTGGAACTCCTGAATTAGCATTTATTGGTGCAGATTTAGATCCATTAATTATTACAGTTTGCTCCCTGTCCAAAAGGAAGTCTTGGATCCAGTGATGTAAGGAACCCGAGATTCCAAAGTAGTTAAGTTTTTTAAGTAAACTAAGGTGGTGAACTTTGTCAAATGCTTTTGAGAAGTCTAGTAATATTGTATCTATTTGATCATTTTTGTCTAAGCCTTTTGATAGTTCATCTATTAAACCTATTAATTGTGTTTCACATGATCTGTTTTTTCTAAAGCCGTGTTGATGTGGGCATAGGGCATTATATTTGTCAAGGTGGTTAACTATTCTACTATATATTATGTGTTCTATAAGTTCTAGTAATTTACAGGTGATACTAGTAAGTGATACAGGCCTGTAATTACCAGGGTCTGATTTATCCCCTTTCTTAAAGAGTGGAGTTACGTTAGCTAATTTCCAATCCTGGGGCACTTTACCCTGGTTTAGAGAGGCTTGAAAGTGAACTACAAGGATTGGGGACAGTTCATTGCTTAGTTCTTTTAATAACCTTGCAGGCAAATCATCTGGGCCAGTAGCTTTGTTTATTTTTATGTTTTTTAGGAGTGAATGTATACCTATCTCATCTACAGTTATGTTACCTATTTCCTCTATTTTATTTAAATTTATTAAGACTTCCTTGTCGCCTGAGGCAGAAAAAGATGATGCAAAATATGTGTCAAGGATATTAGCTTTAGTTTCATTATCATTATAGGTTTTATTATTTGAGCCTTTTAGTGTGGCTATTCCTGAAGGTTCCATTTTTTTAGATTTGATAAAGGACCATAAGTTTTTATTGCTATCTTTGGTAATTAAGTAATTACATTGTTTATATATTCATTTTGGAGGTTTCGACTAAGTTTTTGTGTCAAGTGTTTAATCTTTAAGTATTTTTTGTGTATCCTATATGAATAGGTAGCTTTATATTTCTTAAATAAGTTCTCTTTTTGTTTGCATAGCTTTTTCAATCTAGAATTGAACCAGCATTTGTTAATTTTATTTGATGTTAGTTTTGTTGGAACATTCTCATCCATTATAGTTTTTAGATGTGTTTTTATATCTTTCCAAATTTCTTCTACTGGGCTATTTGTGTTAAATTTACTTAGGAAAGTTTGTTGGAAGTTAGCCGCTGATTGGTGTAGTTTTATTGAATTATCATTCATATCCTTCGACTTACTTGCAATTCAACAAACAAAATATCATCAAAGGCCGTAGAGTAGCAATGTTTTGGATTTGCATATACTTATAAATAAGAGTTTACAAACTTAATACTAGAAACTGATGTAAATATTATTTATAAAGAAATTTCACAAAGAAAATCTTCACAGGCGAGTTTGTGAGTGACAAGGAACAAAGAGTCTTAGATTTGCATACGGGCGAAAATTGCATAATTTATAATTGTTTCCATTACTTGCTACTTTTAAAAAAATAAAACTTCCTTTATCTAATTTATTTAATATGTAAGATAAAATAGTCGAGAGAAAGAGTTTTAACAATAAGGACATAGACATTTTTTTAAAAATGTGTCCAATGTTTTCTAAATGATTATTTAAAACTATTAACATTTTTTTAATTTATAATTTTTGAGTGAAAAATTAATCACCACAAAATACTGCAAGTCTCAAATAAACGGTTGCTAGCCGTCTTTGGCGGCTGGATAGCGTAGTGCGGAGTCAATAGTACGCTCGCCTCATAAGCTGAGGTGCGTGGATCTAGCCCGCGTTAGGCCACAATAACTTGTTGCTAAAAAAATCCTTGCTTGGAGAGGAAATGGGCGCAGCCTAGTCTATCAAGCCCCGAGAAAGTTATAAT
The DNA here is from genome assembly GCA_944989445.1 of Ampullaceana balthica. NCBI lineage: Eukaryota > Metazoa > Mollusca > Gastropoda > Lymnaeidae > Ampullaceana > Ampullaceana balthica. The sequence continues at coordinate 182,120 of CALYLW010000599.1, read as the reverse complement.
TAGAAACAGAAGAAATTGTCTAAAATGTGTGACCCCCTAACCACCCCCCGTGCATGACGTCATTTATGGATGGCTCCTATGAGGCAAAATGATACATCGCAAATGCGTAACTTTTAGAAATCACAGCACACCACGCGATGCTCAAGTGTGTTAGCACGGCAGTTTCAACCATACAATGAACAACTCGCGCAATAAATAAGCTATCACGTGATTTTGCGTTTTTCTCGTAAATTGTGAGCAAAGTCCCTTAACATGAATCCTTATAAAGTTAATGATAATGAGAGGAACCAAGCAACTAAAAATGTTTAGGATCACAATGGAGTAGACTCAGTAGAAAAAAGAGATGCTGTAAGGATGAAATTTGCGTGCGTATCTGANACTTACTTGCAGCATAAAGAACGCGGAGATTGAAGATTTCTGTGATTGTGAAAAACAAAGACATTACTAAATAGGCAAATGTTGCGTAGGGGTGAAATCTATTACAAAACATTGATCAGGGACATTAGATCATGTTGAAAAATTGCATTTGATCTAGATATCAGAAAAGCTGAACAAATTTAGTCTTAGTTGTTTATTTTTTTATTTATGTATTTTTGTATTAAGCTGTATTTAAATTATTTTATACAAACACTTCAATAAACGTATATGTAGATAAATATATGGTTGTTTTTATATGGGAATGAATTTATCATTTTTATTTTTTCTCTATTTTTTATGGAAAAAATACGTTTGGTATACGTCCAATTTGGTATACGTCCAATTTGGTATACGTCCAATTTGGTATACGTCAAAGGGTCTGGAACGGATTAAGGATGAATATGAGGTTCCAATATATTGTATACAAAATAAATGTTAAAATATTTTGACATCTAAGAACCCAAATTTTTCATAAAAACAAGTGGTCAGCGGCGGAACCATCCAACTTCTCTCATCGATCTTTGCAGCTTTACCTTTGTCAGATGTAATGAAATGAATATTTTTTAATATATCTATTCACATTATAATTTTTTGGCAAGGGCAATACTCAATGTAAATGATACAGTCAAAATTATTTGACCTGTGGAAATCGGGCTAAAAATTATAACATTCCCGTTAAATTTTTTTTATCATAATAAAACTCCAGGCATGAATGAATCCATAAAGGGTGACCCCAATTCATTACCCATAATTTTAATTTTTAAAAATTGATCGCAAAAAAGATTGTGTCGTCAGGCAGAGGCGTCACTAGGGCTGGTCTCACCCAGTGCGGTAGCTCATGGTGTCACCCAATACGGTAGCTGATGGTGTCACCCAATACGGTAGCTCAAGGTGTCACCCAATACGGTAGCTCATGGTGTCACCCAATACGGTAGCTCAAGGTGTCACCCAATACAGTAGCTCATGGTGTCACCCTATACGGTAGCTCATGGTGTTACCCAATACGGTAGCTCAAGGTGTCACCCAATACGGTAGCTCCAGGTGTCACCCAATACGGTAGCTCATGGTGTCACCCAATACGGTAGCTCATGGTGTCACCCAATACGGTAGCTCATGGTGGCACCCAATACGGTAGCTCAAGGTGTCACCCATGCGGTAGCTCATGGTGTCACCCAGTGCGGTAGGTCATGTTGTCACCCAGTGTGGTAAGTCATGGTGTCACCCCCTCACGACTTACCCCATAGACCTGCTACAAGTCTGTCAGTGCCAAATAACGGGAACATACAGAATTTGACATTTTGGTGTCACCCCTTGTGATGGTGTCACCCGGTGCGGTCCGCACTCCTCGCACCCTCTGTCGTCAGGGGCTTAAGACATCTAACCAGGGACACACAAAAATATTGTCAGACCCATACACAAACACTATTGCTATAGAAACCTCAGATTATTGATAGCGTGTGGACATAATATCTGTAAATACGTCATATTATTAATAGCGTGTGGACATAATATCTGTAAATACCTCAGATTATTGATAGCGTGTGGAAAAAATATCTGTAAATACCTCAGATTATTGATAGCGTGGGAACATAATATCTGTAAATACCTCAGATTATTGATAGCGTTTGGACATAATATCTGTAAATACGTCATATTATTAATAGCGTGTGGACATAATATCTGTAAATACCTCATATTATTGATAGCTTGTGGACATAATATCTGTAAATACCTCAGATTAATGATAGCGTGTGGACATAATATCTGTCAATCCTCAGATTATTGATAGCGTGTGGACATAATTGTAAATACCTCAGATTAATTGATAGCGTGTGGACATAAGCTAATATCTGTAAATACCTCAGATTATTGATAGCGTGTGGACAAAATATATGTAAATACCTCAGATTATTGATAGCGTGTGAACATAATATCTGTAAATACCTCAGATTATTGGTGAAAATAAAATAAAAGCCAAAAAAGAAATTGATAAAAGAAATAAAGGAACTATCCTAAACCATTTAAACCTTACAACTGCTAACATTTCAAACTCCAAATTGGATATCATTTTTGTGTCTAATACAATTGCTAATAAACTGCATTTTGTACTTGTGGGGGGGGCATATTTTTCGTTGTTAATTAGCTTCTAAAAATGAAAATCGTTAAAATAATGTTTAATAAAAGAAAGAAAAAAGCAAGGTAAATATAAATCAACGTCCCAAATGCCAAAACTTCAAACTCTATAAGGAATCTAAAGTCTTCCGATACTAATGCAATTGAACTGAAAAAACCAATTGGGCTGTATTAGTATTCGAACATGACACTGATGTGCTGGTACCTATGGCGGATTAAGTGGGGGCTAAAGCCAAGGGCCCCCGATGATTTAGGGGCCCCAAATTTAGTATATTTTATAATAATGGTGGACAAAAATGTGCATGAATTCCTGAAAATATCATAAATTAAATAAATTAAGAAAATCTTATCTATTAATCTGATCGCTATTCGGGCCCGATTTTATAAAAATCTGATTTTAAAGGCTCAATAAGAGAAAATATTAAAGAATATTATATATATATCTTAAATTTACCTCTATCGTCAGGTTCGTTTGGTCTTGTGGAAGAAATTAGGTTTGCGATGAAAGCGATCACGCTGGGGGAATAAATTGTTTATTTTTCTTTTGTCTACAATTGTCTTTTTACACTTACTTTTAGGATAGGCCTACCGGCAAACAGTTATTTCTTCGTATTCGTTTTTTTTCATGAATAATCTTTTTGGCTGGGAAGGCCCGATCCCGTAGTACAGACAATGTATCATAACTATTTAGTTACAAGTTACGGTCTTCAATCATTTTATTTAAAAGGACGCTGGCTGGATAGGGCCCCAGTTTGAATTGCAGCCAGGGGCCCCGGGCAGTCTTAATCCGCCCATGCGCCTGGTACCTATAATTGATTCAAGTTTGTCAGCCGCTCATCTTGTAGAAGTGAAAATCGCTGTATCCGTTATATGCCGACAACAACCAATGACATTTCAACAACATACATGTACTTAATTGATAATATAAATAAAATGCCCCTACGCAGTGGCGTAACAATGGCTTGGCATTGGGCAGTTGCCAAGAGCGCCGGCCTGCGCCAGTTCAAAGGGGCGCCGCTAAATCTCTAATTTTTAATTTAAATAAATATTTCAATTTTATGCTCGATTTTAAAAAAAGTGAAAAATTAATTATATATAAATATATTTCATTTAAACCATTATAATTATAATTGTTTTATTATGTTTGTGGCCTTTTCGGGGCTTCTTATCATACAAATGCACATAGTCTTAATTTTGTAGGTGTGCACGCGGCCAGCATTGATGCAGATGTTGTGACATTTTTCGAAACTATACAGGCATTGTACAATTTTTTTCTCCTCCTCAACTAGTAGCTCTTCTTTCCATCGAACGTGAACTTACCAGTCAAATAAACTTCGATGAAATAATCACTAATTTTGCAAACATTAAAGCAAGAAAAGATAAGCTTTGAACCTTTGATATAGGACATAGAGAGTGGATCGGTGGAGTGTTAGTGTTACTTAAATTTACTTTTAATTGTGAGTTTCTATCGTTATGCATGAGATACGGAGTATGACATATTGACACTTGTTTTTATTTATAATTCCCTGATACTTCCAAGTATCGCTGTAGTCTGTATTAAGCAAAAATATCCAGTTTTATACACCAATTTATTTGGTATTATTTAGTAAATAATAAACTGTAAATTAGTATTGTTCTTGTCTTTTTCATTACTTATATTCACGTTGTCAGACTATGTAGGCCTAATTATTGTCATAAATAAAATAAGAGAAATTCAATTATTTTTTCTAACAATTGAAAAAGTCGCAAAGCTGAAATTTGTCAACTTATCAAGGGCGCCAAAAATAAAACTGTCAATAAGGGGCGTGGTGGTCTAAGTGATATTGCGCTGTGGTACCGAAACTAAAAAAAAATATTTAAAAATCGGTCACGGGTTCGATTCCTGGTGCTGGCTTGAGTTTACGCAGCTCCCATTGGGTGGGTAGTTCATCTAGGAGAAGGAAATTCCGACTTCAAACCTCCGTTGCTTGGGGCCACACCCGCTACTCGAGAAAGGCTAAGGGAGTAAACCCTTTCCAGAAAAACAGGAAATGGAGCACATACAGGCGGTCTATACATAAACGTACATTCCGGCAGCCAAGCTGCATCGTCACAAGTTCAAAGACATCTCAAAGACGTCTACATGTGTCACCATTGATTCCAAATGGACGCATCTCAGAGACACAATCTATTAATCTATACATCAGCAATACATATACTTTGACAAGAAATCTCACAAAAACTCACACTGGTTTGCTGAATATTGTGTCCAAAATTGGAGAAATTATCCAAGACCAGGCAGGACAGCTAAAAAGGTGGGTTGCAATAACTATCGCGGCATCTCACTCCTTAGTATTGTAGGAAAGGCCTTCGCCCGTGTCATACTACAACACGTTTACAGAGTCTAGCATCCCGTGTCTATCCAGAATCTCAGTGCGGTTTCAGGGCTGGTCGGACTACCATAGACATGGTGTTCTCCATACGACAGCTCAAGGAAAAATGCAGAGAGCAACAGATGCCACTATACATTGCCTTTGTGGACCTAACGAAAGCCTTTGATTTCGTCAGTCGCAACGGGCTATTCCAAATCCTGGTAAAAATCGGCTGTCCACCACACCTACACGCCATCATCAGACAGTTCCATGAAAATATGCAGGGTACAGTGCAGGGAACGCGGTGGTCGAGTGGCAGCGCGCTCAACTGGCGTACCAATGGTCACTGGTTCAAATCCATGTGAAGACAATGATTTGTTCCCGGGGCCCTAGGTCCCTGAGTCACCCAGCTCCAAATGGGTACCTAACTTAGTGTTAGGCGGCTGGGTAATGCGTGGAACCCACACAGCCGTGGCCTGTGGAACGCTGCTTCACTTGCCAACAGATCATCTGTCATGGTCTGTGGACGCAATTATCTTCTGCATAGAAGGAGCGTCTGTATAGATAAGATAAGATAAGCAGTTCGATGAAGCCTTTCCAGTCAGCAGCGGTTGTGTACTTGCACCAACACTGTTCGCAATATTCTTCTCTGTACTGCTTCGATACGCATTCAAGGATAGCAGTGATGGAATCTGTATACACACTAGAGCTGATGGAGGACTTTTCAACACTGCCCGCCTCCGACCCAAGACCAAAATGACAGATGTCCTAATTCGTGAGCTAATCTTTGAGGATGATGCGGCATTAACAGCGCACACAGAAACTGGTTTGCAACAACTCGTGTCAAACTTCTCCAACGCCTGCAAAGAATTTGGTCTGCAAATCAGCTTGAAAAAGACAAACATCATGGCACAAGACACACAACCTCCTCCTACCATCAATATCGACAGTGAAAACTTGGAGATTGTGGACAGCTTCATCTAATTGGGTTCCAAGGTTTCCAATACCAAAGTTGTCCATTGAATAGGAAATAAACAGTAGAATTGGCAAGGCAGCTGCCACAATGGCTAAAGTAAATAGACGGGTCTGGCAAAACACCAAGTAAACCGAAGAAACCAAACTTGTGTCTATAGAGCCTGTGTCATTAGTACACTGCTATACGGGAGCGAGACATGGACCACTTATACATCCCAAGAGCGCAAGCTAGCTTCCACTTGAGATGCCTGCGTCGCATCCTTGGCATTAAATGGCAAGACAAAGTGCCTAATACTGAGGTCCTAATGCGTGCCAATACTCAAAGCATGTTCTCAATCCTTAGTGAAAGACGCCTGAGATGGCTAGGACATGTTAAAAGAATGAGCCCTGGCCGCATCCCCAAGGACCTCCTATATGGAGAACTGGCATCGGAAAGAGGAAGACAGGTCGCCCACGTCTGCGATTTAAAGATGTCTGCCAAAGGGACATAAAAGCAGCCAGAATACGCACAACCGACTGGGAGTGTAAGACAGAAGACCGAACTACGTGGCGCACAGTTGTCAAAGAGGGCGTCATAGTAGCCGAGGAGTGAAGGATGGAGGAGGCTACAGACAGAAGAGCTAAGAGAAAGGCCAGAGCATTTGGAAGCACATAACTCGTGTGTAAAAGCTGTGGTAAAGACTGTCACTTAAGGATATGACTGCACAGCCACTCGAGGAAATGCAACCCAACTCAACGGTGATGCACCATCGTCTCGCGAGACGGAAGGATGCCGATTATTATAACCTGCCAATATCAATATACATAATTCACCTTGTCTGTATGTATGTGTGTATGTAATAATGCTGTTAGGTGGCGCTGCGATCGATTTGTTCAATAGTGCGCACCAACTTACTGCAAAAATAACACTTTTCGAACGTTCCGCATAAAATTGTTCAATATGATAATAAATGAATCAAATAAAAATAAATAAAATAAATGAAAGTTCTGTATTAGTATTACGTTATTTTTTTAATCTGATGTGTATTTATTTTGAAAACTTCCGTCATTTTTGACGGGTGATACGCCGCGTGTCTCTCCTGAGTTCCTTCTTTTAATTTACTCACAGTCGTTTGCCCAAACCCACCCCATGTTGACAACAGCTGTATCCTTCAGGAAGTCTTCACCCGTCACTAAACTAAATCATTAGCGGCGTATGCTACGCCGCGGGTCAGCTAGTAATATATTAATAATGAATATTTCTTAGAATTGTCATAAGTAATGCCAGCTGCGAGAGAGGCTTCTCTAAAATTACCGTCAGGGGCGGATTAAGACTGCACGGGGCCCCTGGCTGCAATTCAAACTGGGGCCCTATCCAGCCAGTGTACCTTTAGATAAAATGATTGCTAGCAGCTAATTTAAGACTGTAACTAGTAAATATTCATCCAAAATGATTATTCATATAAAAACCGAATTCGAAGAAATAACTTTTTGGTGGTATCCTAAAATTGAGTGTAAAAGACAATTTATAAAATTAAAAAACACATGAAAAAAAAATTCACACCACACCCGGGGATCGAACCCGCCACCGCTTGCACCATAAGCCTTAGTACTTCACATTCGGCCACGAGAGCACATTTAGGTTTGGCAATTTAAAATATATATATAATATTCGTTTAAAATTTCTGTTATTGAGCCTATCAAATCAGGTTTTTTGACTGCTAAGACTATCGTGTGGGAAAAGAGATCATTTTAATAGATGAGATTTTAATAATTTATCATATTTTCAGCAATTCATGTATACATTTGTCCACATTTATTATAAAATATGCTAAGTTTGGGGGCCCTAAATCATCGGGGGCCCCTGGCTTTAGCCCGTTCAGCCCCCCCCCCTTAATCCGCCATAGCCGTAAGCTAATGAAAAAGTAATTACGACTACGATCACTAAAGACTAAATAAATGAAAGCTCCTCTATTGATTTATAACATAAAAATTATTATGGTTCATACTATTAATTTCTAATACATTTTAAATAAAGAAAGAATCAACTTTTTTTTCCGGGGGGTGGGGGCCGCAAAACCTGGGTGTAAAACTTGGTTCTATCCCGGGCGGCACATACCCACGCTACGCCGATGATTAGTTAATCTCTTATGATAACCTAATTATCCAAAATCAGCTCTTATCTTAAATTAATGGAATAACTAACTGCTCAACGGTAATCCCTTATTATAACACATGATAAACTACATTCAATAATAAAGCTTAAACAATTGTTTCCTTAATCACACTATAAATTATTTCTTATTTTGAATAGTGCTGGATGTATGTGAAAATGGAAGCCAAAATTTGAAACGAAACAAAAAATAGGTATTTCAGTTAAAACGCACAGCCAGAGTTTAAGCACTTCAAAATATCGAAAATACTAATCGAACACAGACGAACTAAACATGAAAATACAAACAATTTGTAAAGGAATACTTAACCTTAAGTACATTTCCCTTCAAAGACAATCATGTTTATGGATGCACCAAGACCATAATAATTATTACTATTACAAGGCAGGCAGGTACAGGCCTCAGATTCAGGTAGGGTAGCCCGGGTAGTCGGGTAGGCTAGGGAACATTCAATTCATATATTTATAAAAAAAAACACACAACTGACTTAGTCACTGTTGACAGATTATAGTATTTAAGCTAATTATTTTAATTAACTTTGGCTTACTTTAACTAAAGAGTAAGACATAGGTTAGGCCAGGCCATGATAGGCACTGCTCAACAGTTGAGTCAACTCAATAATAATAATAATAATACTATTAAAAAATCATCATTAATTTATAGTCATTTATAGTAATAGTGTCTTATCTATTCTATGTCAGTCTTTGTCTTGTCTGATCTATACAGACATACTCATACAGTTCACAGTTCATACAGATGCTTCTTCTATACAGAAGATTATTGCGTCCACAGATCATGCGGGTCTGTTGGCAAGTGACTCAGCGTTCGCAAGCCACAGCTTTGAGGGTTCCACACATTACCCAGCTGCCTTTGTTTCCCTAAGGGCTAAGGGGCCGTTCATAAAGTATGTCATGCTCCAAGGGGGCGGGGGGAGGGGTGTAAGAAAGTGTGACAGGGGAGGGGGGGGGGTCCATCCATGTGTCATGTGTGATATCACAGTCACACATTTATTTTTTTTCTAATTTATTTTTGTAATTTGTTTCAGTAGAATTTAATTAGCTTTAAAAATAATTTTCAAAAATTTTGTGAAACATTTGAAATAGCTTTATGTCAAAGTAGCATGAAATGCATATCTCCTGAATGTGTTGTTCATATATCTGAATGGGATGCAGCAGGACTGATATCAAAGGATCAGAAGTTGTTTGACAATCATGTTCGCACCAGCCAATATTTCAAATTGTGAAATATCAGGACATAAAATTTTGCGACAAAGTACGGAGCTCATATTTCAACGTTTTACTTTACCTTTGAGACTCTTTCCTCCTCTAATCCCAATCAACCAAACAACTGATGGACTTAGAGCTTCAGAAAGAGCAGATGCAGATTCTCATAAGTTTCCTTAATTGTTTGTGGCACAAACTCTCAAATTTGATGACATTATGCCGAGATCAACAAGAGTTTTCAAAGTACAATCATATGATCTTTATTGTCAATCTTTGCAGAACAGCTTGCTTGATCGAATTTGCAAAGTATGTCAGTTATACTTTGCCTCACAAACAATGTTGAAGAAACATGCAGGACAACACAGAGCTCGGGCTCAGGAGAATGTGCCCACCCAAACTGTTCAAGAATCAACTCAGATAAAACGCATCCATCCGTTTGAGAATCTCTTCTAGAAGGCAAAATTAACCCATGGCAGTTATTGCCAGAAGAGAAAATGCACATTCAGAGTCTGTTGAGTGGCTAGATGAGGACGAGTTGATCTGTCTGCAATTATCCTTCCAGGAAATGATGATGTTGAAAGATTGATGCCAGTCATAACTATGGATGAGCACTTCACTTCAGCATGGTAAGATGATGTCCAGTGGATATTTTTGAATTAAACATAATTAACAGGACCATAATACACAGATTCAATAAAGCACAAGAGTTGGTCACATAATTTGTCAATCTAGTTTTTTTTTAGTCAAATTGTTTTGTTTCCTTTTTATTATATAATCACTGAGTGAGGTCAAATTTTGCTAATCTACTTCTTATCCTCTGAAAATAGATTGCGTAATCGGAGGATTATCTAAAACTTGACCTCACCCATTGTAAATGAAAAGGTAGCAGATAAATGATAATTTTTGCAATTTTTGTTTTCAAATTCTATCTAGATTGAGTTACTGTTTCATTGAAGAACTGTGACAGCTGTTGACAATTAACTATTCTACTATTAAAGTCCTTTTAATAATCTGATAGTTCTTTTATGTAGGGGTGTACCGGATTTCGTCTCCAGCTCCTGCAAATCCGGAATCCGGTTATTTTTACAGCTCTCGCTTCGGCAGGATTTCACTTCATAAATCCGGCTGACCAGTAGAGCCCTGATTTATATATATTCTTAATGGCTCCGGCAAATCCTGCCGGATTTCACTTCATCATTATCATCAGTCCCGTGACTGTTGCTGTCGTTGGGGGGAGCGCATGGACACATCAAAAGACATCGATCTCCACATTTGCCTATCTTGAGTGGCAGCCATTTCACTTCATAAATCCGGCAAAATCCGGCTTCAAAATTTTGAATCTGGTACATCCCTATTTTAAATTTTAAGTGGAAATTTAAAATTTTAATAGTGAAGTGTATTTTAAGTATTAAATTCAATATTTTAATTAGGTGTTAATTTTTTTAAAATTTAGAAATTGTGACGTACTTTAGGGGGGGGGGTCCTGAGATTTGTGACAGGGTGGGGGGGGGGTCAAAAATAGCGTGACATACTTTATGGACGGCTCCTAACTAGTGTTAGATACCCATTCGAAGCTGGGTGGACTCAGGAACAAATCTCTTCCTTCACGTGGATTCAAAACCTGTGACCATCTGTACGCTAGTCAAGCGGGCACCACCGTGCCCCATGAAGTATTAAAATTATCCTAGAAGTAGAAGAAGAAGTTAAATTGAACTTCTGAAAGTTAAAGTTTAAAATTTTAAAATTATAATGCTTTCATTTAGCCCCAATGAAAATCAGAAAACCTGTAATAATACGTCAAATTATTTCTAATACTAATAAGATTAATATGTATCATACTCATGAGTGATTGCTATGATTAGTTAAGTAGGAGATTAGTTATTAGTAATTTAATATAATTAATTTAATATATAAAAATACGACAATCAAATTTTATAAATTAATAACATGCAGAAAAATATTAAATACAAAAGCAATGTAATGACACTCATGAAAAAGGAATTTTGTTGTTTAGTGTTGCATTAATTATTATTAAATAGCAAGCCAGACTTTTCATTTATCGAAAAAGACGATATGCCAATTTTCCCTCTTTTGCCAAATGCTGCAACTACAAGTACAAGTGAATTACAAAGCTAGCAATTTGAAGTGACACTATCAAAAAGTCATGAAGTGTTTGCATCGCCCTATCCACTGCAATCAGCAAGCTTGCTGAGTTGAAGTCTGAAATGTGTCAGCAGCAGACACTACTTTCTGTATTTTACAAAGGTTGTGTCCCTTTAATCAAGGCTAGATATACCTTCGCCTGGAATTGTGGTGTACTGAATGGTTTCAGTATTTGTTCGTTAATTATGGTCATGGTACAAACATGGAAGACAATTAGAATACAATCATAAGCAAGTCGTTGAAGTTCACATTGAACGCCATATTTAATATGTACATTACTGCCGGAAGTGACCCCGTTATTTTACATAGTTGTTTACGGTGATCACATTCCGTAATACTCAATATACTACAGGAATATTGATCATGCTAAAAAAAAATTATGCTGATGGGGAATTTATTAAGAAGAAGATTGTGGAGTAATTTCTATATTAGATCCAAATAATTTCAGACTTTGGCGACTGATAACACAAATTCCAATGAATCTTTGTACTACACAATGAAGTTCATAAAATCAAAGCATTGAGAAGTAACTTGTAGGCAGCATCTGGCAGAATTTCTTCGCACCACAACTACTTGATACCAACCAGATTTAAAGAAACTTGGTAGTTCAAAGGCTTCTCACCAGAATCATAATTAATGTTCTCTATAATAATGAGTCTAGATGCAATGTGTTTCTATTAATAAATTGTACATATTTAATTAATGGTTAATTATGCAACTGAAATTTCCTCAACACATGGTTAGGGTTAAAACAACTGAAATATTTAAATCATTAAATTCAAATAAACAATAATTTTTTTAAATAAATAATTAAAGCATTTTTTCATTGCGAGTGGGGTCGTGAACCATTATGTTTGAATGCGGCTCTCAACGATTTTTAAAATTTTATAATGGCTCTCAGGTACTACTGGTCTGGTCACCCCTGTTCTATTATAAATTATTTTAAAAATATTGCATTTGCTATTATATAAGTCAGAGCCTATATTCCTTTTAAGCTGCAGGGCGCTGAGGTCACGCAGATATTTCATATAGACACCCCTCAGCAGTTAAGAAATACCACGAAGCAAATCTTGATAAGAAAAATATATCTATGTTTGTTAGGTGTAAAATTTGCACATGAAGCAATAAATATTTCGGTTTAGCTATTTTTTGGAACTTGCAATAAGTTCTGATTCTTCATTTTATTAGTACTTCCAAAAATGTTATTTTATGTTTCAGAACTTAATAAAGAGTTTTTTATATATTTATTTATATATATCAATAAGTAGTTTCAAGATTTAAATTTACAGTAACTTATCTATAAATTGGACTGCTGATGAAATGTTTTAAAACTTGATAATTATGTCAGTTCTCACAAACATTAATAAATAGCTATATGCTATTTAGGCAGATTTTAAAAAAATACGTATATGCTACTTAGGCAGATTTTTACCCATATATTTTCATGTCACAAATCAGTATCAGTAACAAAATGTTCATGTTCCCATAATGTTCCGGAAGTCGGGCGTGGAATGGGTTGCCTGAAGAAACCGGGAAAACCAACACTTTATCAACATTTTTAACTCTAATATGAATGCAGCACTAGACACAAACCATGGATAAGCGTAGGACGCAATAATCTTCTGTATAGAAGGAGCGTCAGTAAAGGATAAGATAAGATAAGAATACACTTTCAATTAAAATGTTTAGCTTAATGTATTCATTATAATTATAAGCCTAAGAATTTTGTTTGGGTTTAGTTTGTTTTCAGATGGTTTGTTACGAAGTCAAAGTTTCTAAAAGAAGCAGATGCTGTTAAATTTGAAGCTGAAGATGAAGAAAAGATTTTGTATCGTCTAAATAATTTTACTTCAGAACAATTTAGGTAGGCCAGTGGTTCTCGGTTATTCGACTTGCTTAAGCCCTTTTAGAAACCAAGTCTGTTGTTATATATATATATATATATATATATATATATATATAGTAAGACAAAGTATTAACTCATTAGAAGTTACTTAAACAGCCTTCTAGCAACATATTGTCATAAGTGTAGAAAGACTGCATCAAAGTGAAAATCATGCTTTATTATACAAAAAAAATGAGGTCTATTAATTTATTTTAAAAGCATACCAAAATGATAAACTATACATTTCAAAAAATAAATTTGCATTATCAGTTTATATTAAATTTATTGAAACAATACACTATTATAAAGCAGTTGAACAAAAATATGTTTAGGCTTAATTAAGACAAAATTATCAGAAAGACTAGTTAGCTAATTGTCTTCTTAAGTAGACTAATATAAAAAATAAATTTCAAGTTTTAAAAATTATTTCAAATTGAATACCTGAAGTGTTGATGATAAAGATACTATTGTAGTTTTCTTTATTTTTGTACTTAGACGTAGAGCTTGATGTAATAGTTTATTACTTTGCATGGCTTCAATGCATTTCTCCCTATATTTTTAACTGGTCCTTTAAGCAGTGCACCCTCAAAAATAATTATATTATCCTAGAAAAGCTCTTAAGATTCATTGCATTTTAAAAACATTGGTCTTCAATTTTCATTATATTTTAAATAAAATTTGTATTTTTAGACATGAAATGCAGGTTACATTTGCATTGTCTGAGGAACTTTGCAAACAAAGAGCTGATAATGGACCCTACTTAACTTTGCTGGATCTCAAGAAAGTAAAAAGTGTGGGTCCTCAAAGGTTTATTGAATTATGCAATAGGCTGAAATCAGAACCTGTGGAAGACCAGAATATTGCAAAGAAAAAAGGAAGTAAACAGAAGACTGAAGTACCTGCCATAAAATATTTCTCACCTGAACCTAATTCAGATTTTTTAAAGGTATTTTTTATTTCCTTTAGTTATTTTTCCTCCCATTTAATTTAAATGAACACGTTAGCAAAATAATGTATTGATAGCTTGCAAATGGTAATCAAAATCTGGAATTACATTTAATAATTTAATATTATTGAAATTTTTCTCAAGATTCTTTTTCCCCCTTCTTTTTTGTTATTGAAATGTTACTTTTAAATTTAACTTTATTTTTAATGTTTAAATTACTATAAAGATATTAAACTTGGTTAAATATCATTTACACCACACTACAATATTTTATTTATATCTTTCTATTTTTAAAATAAGTCATTATCAACAGTATCAAGTTTCTCCGTGTGTGTAGATGGTGTCTATTACACACATATGACCAAAGATCTTAAGGTCCATGATTGGAATCATATTGCTTTGCCAGGATCTGATCACCACAAGCTTTCTGCATTTCAAATTTGGCAGCAGGTGAAGAAGAATTTCCTCCACTAATGTATCAAAAATGTATTGAATTATTAATTCCATGTATCATTATAATTAATAACATAAGTTGTTATTAACTTTATCATAAGAAGCTTTTTTACTCTCTTTTTAATAACAGTTAAATTTGAATCAATTTCTTTGAAAAAATGAATGTTAAAAATAATTATGTTGTCAATAATAGAAAGAACAATTGCATGAGCTCTAAATATATGCTGTCAATTTAGCTTATTATAAAAAAAGAATTAAATATACTTTAATCATAATGCACATATTGAGATTTTTTTCTTCAAGTTATATATGTTTAAAGCTGTAGATGTATCTACACATTCCATTTATGAGTATGTCCTCTTTAACTTTCATTACAACGTTTTACTTCCTCTTTAGGCTGTGTCAATTGTTGACAGGCTGCCCAAGTCAAGTGTGTATTTATATGAAAGCTCTTTACATAGAAAACCCAACCCTAACAACATGCCATCATTAATCTTCATAGCACAGCTCCAAATGGCACTCCTGACATTACTTAGCAAAGATCTTAAAGAGACTCAACACCATAACGTTTTGGCTGTTAAAAATACCTTCATCATTAAAGCCCTTGAGCTCCAAGTCGGCGGAGAGAGAATCAGTGGCCAACATATCGTCAGACTCATTGAGGATGAAGAGTATGAAGATAAAGTTTTAGTGACCCCTGAACTTTGGCACAATTATCACATGCTTGCTGAACCCATTGTCCGGGAAAGATATTCAAACTGTTTGCTGATGGCTTTAGTCTTTTGGCAGAAGTTTGTCAATATGTTCTAGATCAATTACAAAAATAGGAAACTAATAGCAGTATGTCTCTCCAACCAGAAAGTGTTAATTTTACAAAGTATCAAAGAAAATGAAACAAATAATGAGAACTACTTGATTCATGGAAAAGAGCTAGACCTAAGTACTTAGGAGTTATAATAATTTAGAAATCCAACCAAACTTTACGCTTTATTCACAAAAAACGTTTACAAATGTAATAAGAACATAAAACTACCGTGCTACCTCACATTCGTCAAACCTATACTAGAATTAGCTTCTTCTGAATGGAACCCATCTACCATTAGACAGGACGATTCATTATTGGAAAATATGCACGACTGACAAGTGTAACTGAGTTAATTAAATCTAGAAACACTAGAAGATAGAAAAGGAAAGTACATGTAGTAATAAAACATGAGGCAATTGATTCAAAACAAGAATCTAATGCAACACTCAGATAGGAATTAAAAAATTTAAAAAAACACCTAGTTTCATTCCCTTTTCGCTTGGTATGGATTGCCTGAACGAACCAAGAAAACCACTGGACTATCAAGTGTAGGAGTAGGACGCAATAATCTTCCTTATGGAAGGAGCGTCTGTCAAGTATAAGTATAAGTTAAGTATCAGACCAACTAAAGAATTAGGTAAAAGTATTCAGACTTGAGTAATGTAGGAAGCTTTGTAGATAATAGGATATCATTTAAATTTATCACTTGTGACATTTTTAATGAATTTGCTTAGAGAAATAAAAAAATTATATATTTAAAAGTGTAATTGTCAACTTTATTATTAAATACCACACTCTTTAGCTGTTCCCTCCATTACTTTTATTACTACCTGCTAATACCTATAATTAGTTGCATCTTCACTGTCTTGGAATGCTACTACATGTACTACTACTACTACATAGTAGATTTAGGCCATACTAAAACTATCTGATGCTTATTTATTATATTTACGGTATGGCCATTTTCTTAAAAACAGAAGTTAATTTTTTTTTACTACTTTTCTAATTAGAATTAGAATGCAATTTCAAAGATGATATGAAAATATTGTTTTGAAATGAGGAAACCATTTGACAAAAAATTTATATTCTTTAATATTACTTTTCATACATTAAATAACATTGAACAATTTTATAACAATTACAGAAAATATTAAAATATTTTACATTACATGTTGTAATATTTTCTCAATCCTCATGCAAAAAACACCAAGCAACCTCTTCAACATTTATGTTTTTGAAACAATAAACTGATAAAAAAAATTTAATATCATTATCTAATAAATGTCAGTGAAATATTATTATGGGATTCTCATGTTTTCTCTTCTTGGTTGGTCTCTAGTGGACTATCTTCCAATGGTTTAAAAGACTTTTTCTGCCTCGCTTCCCTCAATTTCTTTAAATCATATGCATAGCTCTGCTCTCTGAGGAGCTGGCGTTTCTGTTCCTCCAGGGTTTTTTGGTGATCAGTTAGTGCCCTTGTTGTTTTAATCAGCTGCATCAGCTTCTGCCTTAGTTCTCTGTTTTCTAACTTTATCTTGTTGGCATGTTCAGACAGGCATTGCTGGGCATCCTATATAGAAATAGGAACACGGATCTAATCATTTTTCATATTTTAAAATACTTCAAAATTATTGTTGATTACTTTTGGTCTGTTCTTTTTATGATGCCCTATAAATACTATAATTATAATTATTAAACTTCAAACATGAAAAATTGACAAATTATCAACATACAAAATTCCCATAATGGATGTAATGCTTCTTGGATGTAATGCTGATTTGTTCAATAGTGCGCACCAAAAATTACTGCACCAAATATAACTCATTTCGAACGTTCCGCATATAATTGTTCAATATGATAATAAATGAATAAAATAAAAATAAATAAAATAAATGAAAGTTCTGTATTATTTATTTTGAAAACTTCCGTCATTTTGGACGGGTGATACGCTAGTAACCTCAATAAAATCTTATATTTTGATACAGACCTGAATGGCTTTTTTCTCCAAAGACTGGACCTTGAATTCTGAGTCGTGCTGGAAGTCTTTCTTTTCTCTCAGAAAGTCAGACTTCATCTGTTGTACACATTGTGTGTGATGGCCTCTCATCTTCACTACTTCCTGCTCTAATTCTTTAATTTTGCTCAGTTGGTCCGACTGCAAATCCTGTTTCTCCGAAAGATGATGATATATAAAATGAATGAAGTGTGTTGATGGGGTTTCTTTAAGAGTTGCTATTAACGGTAACTGCATGAAGTTGATTTGATGGATCAGGATGACAAGTAACTAAATTTATGTCATAAATAATAAGAAAACTAAACATATTCCAGTTTTTCTATTGTAATGGTTTAAGTTTAAGACGTAAAGAATATATCTTGTCTTTTTTTTTCATACTTCTTATTTACATTTTACACTCGGAAATCACCACATTTTACATATTCACTCAGTGAGAAGGGTTGTCTAATCACTTTTGAAGGAATTAAAAATTTCACAGCAGAGTTTTTACAGTAATATTTAGCCTAGTGACAACTTTAAGCTCAGAAGTTATTGTACTTTAGCAAGAATGTAACAAAGCTATAAAAAAATATTTTCAATAGAACCAAACTTTGCATTGTTTTAGTAAAACAGACTAAAAAATGGTACATAATTGTATTTATCATTGCATCATTTTTAATTCTCAATAAATTTAAAAAATTAAATTGAAACAGATGAGGTGTGGGTTAAATTCTTATAATTTGTGCATATGCTAAACGGTTGTGCCCTCTAACAAAAAGAAAGAATAAATAATACCACCATATACCTTATACTCTTGTAAGTCATTTAGCTCCTGGTTTGCTTTTTCCAGCAAATGTTGTTTTTGCAAAAGTAGGTTTTCTAATGCTGAAATGAAAAAAAATTATATTCATAAATTATGGCATAGCTATCTTTTAGCTCAAATTCTACTTTTACATGAACATTTCTTTTGTTAATTATTTTGTTTATAATTTTAGACAAATACATGTAAATTAATGTATTATTTTAAATACTGTACTAATGAAACACCACATCAGGAGGGAAAAATATTGGATGTGGGCAGAATACACAAAATGAGATTTCAAGCTTGACCACACACAGCTAACATGAAACATTACTTGGAGAAAGGGAGGAGAAATCATTCCTGTTAATCTGGATTAATTATATCGGCAGACTCTTGTAGAAGGAAAAATATCTTTGACAACCTAGGGATACTACAGTGTTAAATTATGATACTTTATATAAGACCGTACCTATACGCGCCTTAAGGAAATCATCTTGTTTGATTGAGTTGAATAGTGGTGCAAAGTGCTAAGCTAAAAATGTTTTACACAGCTAGCTGAGGTCAACTTTTTTAACGCTAAGTATGTCTGTCCTCATCACTTGTATTGTATAGATAAGTAATGTAAGTTACCATTTGATTGGATAAATAAAAGTTAGATTCTTGTTTAAATTTAATTACCAAGGTAAATAGTTCTGAGGTGATCATAATAGTATTTAATTTAAAGTTTAAACAACATAAATTTTGAAAAGCAAAATGTCAAGGTCAAATAAAATTAAAATTGTAAATGGAATGTGTTTTACTTTTACCTCTCTTTTTTTGATCAAATTCATCCTCCATATTTTGTCTGTGAATTTGGAGGTTCCTGATCTCTTGCTTATTGTGGTCACTCAATGTGATAATAGTTGTTTGTCTTTTACTTGTTTTTTTCTCCATGTAACTCATATACTCATGCTATAAAATATTGTGTAACAGTATAGGCTTAAGATTAAAATAAAAAGACTTTGAAATACTAATTAAAAGGAAATTTGGCTAGAGATTTTCTAAACAAGCAAAATCCCACTAAAAAGTTTCATTTCAATTTCACAATTATATATGGCCACTTTAATGTGATCAGCAAATAATCTGCCAGTGAAATCTAAACACATCAATTTATAAATGTTAGTTTGTGAAATGAAAGGACATTTTTCCTAAATAGTTTAATCATATAAATAATTAAGCATTTCTGTTATATATAAGGTAACTTAAATAAAAGAACGATTCAACGAGGCATTTTTGTTAGGCTATACATGATATTTATTTTTCTTTTATCTCTTTTTTTTGTTTATAAATTTATAATGATCATTTTATTTAGCATTTTCAACTCTGATGATCTTTGTTGACACAATAGTTTTCTTTTTTCGTTTCTCCAAGTTTAATGCTACCATTCTTTACAAAAGGTCTACGCTATGACCACTTTTATACACAGCAGAATTTGAAGAATAGGATGATTATATTAGCCATTTAAGTCAGTTCAGTACATACAGCTAAGTTAATTGTAAAATTAATTAAAAGTATCCACGCCAAAAAAAAATTATCATTATTAAACTTACACTTTCAATTCTAATTTTTTGAGCTTCATTTTGCAGCCATTCATTTTCCTGCTTCCTGTGTAAAAGTTATAAAATAAAGGTAAATATTTTTCAGTCAGGAAGATGCATTTAAAAATCAAATTGTGCAGCTTTTATTATGACTATACTATTTAAGAACCTTTTAACCAGTTTTTAAAATTATTTATTTTGTATAAATCTATATGTAATTGATTGCGTGATGAATCTTACAAATCTTCAACAGTGAACTTTGCAGCCTCCAGTTGAAGTGTTACTTTCTCCAATCTGTAAAATATAAGAACAGTATTAGCAGTCCACTAGATGATTCAATAAATTTTAACTACATGTATATATTTGATTTGACTCAGTGGTGTAGCAATGTTTAGTGCAAAAACAGAGCAAAGACTTTTTAAGTCAAGAGATGAAGAAACTAAACTCAAATGAAAGAAGTGCACACTCTGGATGGAATGCTTGCTTTGTATGCACTGATAGATCTATATCCTGTATCTTATCTTATCTGTTACAGATGCTTAATGTGTCTACGCTTATCCATGGTTTATGTCTAGTCTTGCATTTTTTTTTAAAATGCTGAAGGAGTGTTGTTTTTCATGGTTTGATCAGGCAACCCATTCCACGCCTGAATTCCAGGCAGGAAGAACAAGAATTGATATATTTTTTTTCTGGCATACGGAATAGGAAAAGTGTTTTTATTCCTGACTATCCGAGGGGTTTATTAGATTATATTTGTGTTGTATTTCCAAGTTAGAAATAATTGCCTTATGTATTATTACTACTTTGCTTTTTGTTCTTCTATCCTCTAGTGTTTCAAGGTTTAATAATGTAACTAATGGTATTACTCTTGTCAGTTTTTAATATTCTCCAGTAATAAATCTAGCAGTTCTTTTTTGAATTTGTTCTGATTCATCTATGTTTTCTTTGGTGGATTGGTCGCATACAGAAGATGCAAAGTCTAGTACACGTCTCACCAAAGTAAGGTAGCATTTTAGTTTTAACAGGATAAAAAAAATGTTGATGTCTATTCTTTTACCCTTAGATAACTAAATTACTTAATATTTTTACTGCTCTATACTTTTCTAAATATTTAATTTCGTAATTCAGTGTTTTTCAGTGCAATTTCTATCAGTGATATTACCTTTTTTATATATGTGACTCGGATTTATTAAGTTCATTAAGCTTCTCCTTAGTCACATACCTGGTTGATATCTTCCTGAACTTAGCACTGCAGATAAGTTTTATTTTATTTCCGTACTTGTTTTTGCTTTTGTTTGTTTATTGATATGCAAATATTTTTAAATGTAATCTAATACTAATATATAATGCACTAAGGCACATCTGTCAGTGATCCCTATGTGAGGTAACTCTTGGTTTAAAAAAAATTGAACATTAAGATGTAAAACAATAAACATTTTGGTGCCAAGATTAACAGAGCGTGTTGTGTTTCTCTCAGTAAAATATTATATGCCGAGACATCATTGTTTGAGCTTATATTAATTTGCGAAAAGGAAATAATGTAAAAAGAGCAGTGGTTTATTTGATGTGATTTATCATTATCTTTTTATGTTGATAACTCCATTTGTGTGTTCGTGTGTGTGCATAAGTGTGAGTGTGTTTTGACTGTGTGGGTGAGTGTGTCTTTGTATTTGAACTAAATGTGATGAAACGGATTATTTTTATGTCTGCTATGTCATGCCTCTAACAAAAATATTCTATTTGTCCTGAATTAAGGTCATGCACAGACGTGGTGGTCGAGTGGCAGCGCACTGGACTGTCGTACCGATGGTCACAGGTTCGAATCCGTGTGAAGGCAAGGGTTTGTTCCCGGGGCCTAGGGCGTCCCTGAGTCACCCCGCTCCGAATGGGTACCTAACACTACATGTAGTTAGGCGGCTGGGTAATGCGTGGAACCCACAAAGCCGTGGCATGTGAATGCTGCATCACTTGCCAACAGATCATCTGTCATGGTCTGTGGACGCAACTATCTTCTGCATAGAAGGAGCGTCTGTATAGATAAGATAAGAAATAGAATGAATGTTTTGGAGAAAGTTAAGCAGAGGAATAATATGATAAGCTATTTAAGGACAGACGAATGATGAAACTTACTTTTTAAAATAACACTTTTTGGTTAATTTTTAGAACAATTCGTTAGCATAATAATAATAATAGCTTTAATGATATAACTTTAGAGTAATAACTTAAGAGTAATAACTTTAGAGTATATTTAGTGTAAAGAAGTATCACGGACATTACGATTTTTATGTAGGATCTAGCTTCAGAAATTGTGTATTCTGTCAAAAAAATACACTTACAACAAACCATACTTTGACAAGCTATTAGGCCCTATGGTTTTTATTAAACATTTTTATACAGCTACATTGAATTGTCCGTCTAAAGACTGATTTTTAATTTTTATTGTGGTTCACTAAATGGTGGTATTCTTTGAAGCTGTATAACCTTTCTAAAAACTTGCAACTGATTTGAAATCTGATGCATGCTTTGTATATGTTATATATTACAAAATAATGTCATTTTATACGCTAAAAAGCTACAATAAAAAAAACAAAAAAAGATTCATTATGAATACAAAGTAAAAAAAAAGTTTATTTTGGTGCCACAAATATTTGCCTATGTGTTCTTCATCACTACTCCAAGGAAAGATCACGTAATGTGACAAGAAAATGAACCCGTGCACATTGACATCAATAAAATGTATGCGGACCTTTGTCTTTGACCTTGTTATTTTATTCTGGCACAGACGTTAGAGAAAAATATGTGTTATTAAAGGAAAAAAATCACACTGATGGACATCTTTAAAATTCATTATGCTTTCTATTTACTGGATTACTCTTATCTTTATTTAATTATTTTATGATCATGAAGGTTGCTTTCTCGCTTTCCTACTTTCGTGATACGTTTAATATTCATCATGTCACAAAATCTCTTTTTTTTTCTTAGTACCCCGAAACCCTTAAATATGATGTGATTTATTTATTATGCATGGTCCCTAAGCCACTAAATCTAAAGCCTAAATTTATTCGAAGTGTCTACGCACACTGCTGCGGTGCACCCAGCTAAACCATCGTCCTTGGCCTGCTTACACCGCCGCGGTGTACCTAGCTAAACCATTGGCTTTGGCCTAGGTATACCGCAGCTAAAAATTGAGACGATTTCACTATATTTAGGCTAAAAGTGTGTAATCCCTATGCTAATAAACAGTAGACCTTAAATAATCAATGTATTTATGTAATTTTTAATGATTACTGAATGTTTAAAAAAAAACTATTTTGGTCACCATTCCAGGATAATTAGTTATAAGTTTTAAAAACCAACATATTTCATGAGCAGTTCCAAACGAATGGTAAAGTAAAGCGCAGTGTATTAGCAGTTACTTTGGTGGTGTCGGGTTCAAATCTCGGTGATGGAATTTTTAAAAAAAAATTATTAGTATTTTTATTTTAAAACCACAATGAGGGTGCTCGCAAAAATTGTTTTATGCTACGTGCAAATCCAAGTATCAATGAAGCATTCACCCACCCCCCCCCCAAAAAAAGGCCTGTCTTATCTTTTGTGTTACAGACTCTCCTTCTATTTCTATTTCTACACAGTCTTACTCCTATGCATGCTTTAATATTTAATGGATTTATGTTAAGTATTTCATTTTTGTTAGAGTTTTAAATTTAAAAAATTGATTGTATGTTGGATTTCGTAGATAGTTTAGGCGACCCATTCCATACCCAAATTCGAGACGGGAACTAAAATGGTTATGAGTTTGTTCTTGCATACAGCTACGGAAAGGTGTTTCTATCACCATCGCTATGAGTATGACCCATATGTTTAACAAAAGGATTGTATTAGTATTAGAGTATCTGTTTGTCTCATTGACTAGCTAACTTTAAAAAAAAAGTAGAGAACACGTTTTTTCCACCCGACCCCTCCCCCATTATAATAATATAGTATAGGTAAATACCCCCCCCCCACACACACACATAAAGAAAAGACAAATTAATTTCAATTTTTATTTTTAAAATGTGTATTCATTCAAAGATATTAATAATTACATAATATTCAAATGTTAACCTTATACTTTATACGTAAAGGGCGAAGAAAGTGATTTTAATTTGTATCATTTACATATAGAAAATACGTTGTTTTTGTTTGTTTGTTGTTGTTTTTTTTGCAACAGCTCTGCGACGTCATATTGAACAAAATGGAGGGGGCCAAAGTTTGTATGACGACATGTGACTGGGGGGGGCGGGGGTGAAAAATCGTCAAAAATCGCGTGACGTTATTTTAAGACATTTTTTCACTGGACTGACAAATGAGATAGCCTACACGCACAGGTTATAATTTGTACAGGTAGACTAGTATTTAATTTTAACTTTAAAATTTATTTGTTAAAATTATACTTGTTGATAATTATGTCAGTTACCACAGCCTGAAAGAGAAATAGTGGAGTTCCTCGTTGCCGTTGAATGAAGAAAGATAGGGGGAGGGGGGATAATGAAGAGTCGAAGATGGTAGAGTATCATTTTGTAGAACAATAAATTTTGCGATGAATGGAAATTTTATAATCCCCTTTTAAATCTAAATAGTTTTGAAATTTGAGTATTTGCAAGCAATACCAGAGTGGTGGCAGTGGTGAAAGCGCTAAGGGGCTGTCCATTAATTATGTCAACAAATTATTGGCGATTTTTACCTCTCCCCTCCCCCTTGTCAACAACTTGTCAAACTTCCAAAGTCATAGACACCCTTAAAAAATTACGCCAACATTTGATTACCCCTCCCCACACCACCAAAAACTATAATAAAATAAATAAAATGTAACAATATATATATATTATATATGTATATTTTAAATAGACTAGTTTACAACTTTTAGCTAATGCGTAATTTATTCACATCTATGCTTAATTATGGGTAAGGCGGGTAAGGTATCATTTTCTATTAACCTTTATATATCTCTTTTTAACCGCGGTGTACCTAGCCCTGACACAATGCTTTGGCTAGGTTCACCGCCGCGGTGTACGCAGGCCTATAGCTAGGTCCACCGCGGCGGTGTACATAGTGCCGGCCAAATTTATTACAAATTAATATTAATACATGTAATAACATTTTATACATTAAATTAAAAATTACACTTTAATAGTCACTTTAAGTACTTTAACTTTAACTTGACTTACTCAGCTTGAAGTAAGACTTCTTTTTCAGTCGGTTCCGGTGCTTTGGATGAATCACCAACGGAAGGTTTATCTTTTTTCCCACTCTTCTTTCCCTTTTTGCCACCCTTCTTTCCACTTTTCTTTCCACCTTTCTTTCCCTTCTTGGGTGGCATGTTTATTTTGAAGATGTTCAACTTAACAGGGTTCTAATAAGCGTTTTGTGGTAACCATGGTATATTGTGTAGGCCTTGCTTTCGCATTATTTAAATAGAGGCTTTTATATTTTTTTAAATGTTATAGATTATTAGATGATGATCAATAAAATATATATTTTTTGGACTGCCGTTTTTTTAAATATTTTATGTTACTACATGAGTTCGAAACTATTTCAAAACAAAGGAACTGACAGTTAATAAAGAGAAGTAACTCTATTTTTTATTGGTTTTAGGAGATGGCTTCTTCAAGTGATAAAGACGATAAGGAGACTCTACGGGATGAAGAAAATAAAGATTATGATGAAGAACTGGACTTTTTCTCAGCTAAATTTAATCCTGATCGTGCGCTCTTTTCGGAAAATGTATTTGTGCCGTTTCCAGAAATCAAATCATTTCCAACCGTGAACAAGTATGAAGATGCTGTACAAAAGCGTAAGCAAAGAAAACCGTCCACTCAGACAGAACCGATTGGGAAAGATGAAAGCACAAGTATTTCTGCTGAAAAAATCCGTAGATCTGATTTAAAAACTAAACATTTACAACGTATTGAATCTCCTGAAAGCAGACATTCATTGATAATAGATTCTACGCAGCAGCGTAGTCACACAAAAAGTGGTGATATAACAGCACTGGATTCTCGACTGAAAGGAAGTTCTTTATTACCACATGACCATAAACATCTGTCAGAAGGCTCAAAGCAAAGATCTTCCTCAAGATATGAAAAGGAGCCCATCTGTAGTAACTTTAAGAAAAGAGTAAATATTGGTCTATCTTTTAATTCCTTCTAAATTTTATTGTAATTTATCATGTTTCTGGAAAATAGTTGCATGTGGCATGTGGAATGTGGGGTTTCTTTAATAAAAATAAATTATAATATGTTCTGTTTAAATATATTTTATATATGGTTGAATCAGATTGTGCGTACCAAAATGAGATATATAGCAATTAATTATGTGTTCTCTACCTTTGTTGTTTAGTTTAGTTTTAGCATTTCTATTTGTGAATTTAGGATTGGGGTTAGGTTTACGTTATAGAATATTTAATTTTGAATTTAGGGTTAGGTTTAGTTGTAGAATTTTAATAGTTGAATTTTCCAATTTTCGTGTCACGTTTGCATAGCAACAAAGATGGCGACCATATAACATGGTTACATTAACTTTGTATTTACCAAATATATATACTAATTCTGGATGCGGGGTGGCGTGGTATTTTTAACTGATGTAAATTTCAAGCTTTTGGAATATAGTTAAAGCCCACCAAACAAAAAACAAACAACAAAAAGGACATTATTTTTAAAAAAAAACCCATTAATTTTTATTGTTCTTTGAGATTAGAAATAAGAGAAATGCCAATTTTATTTTACCATATTCTAAATGGGTCAGTCAACATTTACCTTAACTGTCAATTAATGGCTTATATGATAATGCTTTCATACCTTTGATAGGCTAGAGCTTTGATGAACTAGATATCATGTAAGAGGTAAAGTTTTTAAAACAAAACTTCTTAACCTCTATCTCTTAACTTAAAAGTAAGACTGTAAACCATTAAACAATTTATTAGAACATACTTTATTTGTATCTTAAGGTACCAGAATTGGATCTGAAGGATTCCAGTTCTAAACAAGATCAAAATAAAGCCCATGAAAAATTCAACCCAGGCAGGGATGGAAATCGGACACATTCAAAACCAGATAATTCAAAAAGATTGTCTTCAGAACCTGGTGAAGGTACTTCACATTTGGCGGCTAGATCAGGAAAGAAGACAAAAGAGAGGAATGTATTTTCTCGAATGGAAACAAGTAAGTCTGTAAGTTAAAAATACTGACAATTGTGACTAACAAAATCAAATATAATGATTTATATTGTTTGTTTAAAATTTTTATTATTAGATGTATTTTATTTTAAAATAATATTGTTTCTAGTACATAATCATTTTTATGTGTCATCACTCCTAAATGGTTGATTTGTATTCATTTTATTATAAATTGTGCATACTTAATAACCTCGGCCTCGTGAATGTACATTCTCTTTTGGGTCAAGCCGCTAGGCTCTTAGGACCCGGTTCATTTTATCGCAAGCGAGCCTCATCAAGCGGGCATCGCCTTAGACGTAATCCTCTGCAGGTACCGTTACTTCGTATCCACTTCTGCCATCCTTGAAACGCGAGCCGTCCGTAAAGACTTTTACCACGCTGTCGCCATAAGCTTCGATTGTCTTCAGAGTCTCGTCTCGCTGGAGCTCGACGGGACTGGCTTTCGTCACCGCTGTATTTGCTAGTGTCAAACGTAGTTCAGGCAAGTCTGAGCTTTCATGTGGTCCTCGAGCAGGGACCAGTCGCATGCGTTCCCTGTGCTTGGGTATGGGGACTGAGTCTTCTAGTTCGTAGACCGTATCCATGAAGGATGGTCTTTTCAGTCAGGTCCTCTTTACCCATCGGTCTTGTAATTGGAAGCAGGGTTCGTCATGCTCCAACCTACGGTATCGTTCCACCGTGGTCATGATTGCCTTTTCTCGCCTTATCGCCAGGGGTTCTACGTTAGACATAATTTCTACAGCCGCTGTGGGTGTCGTACGCAACGCCCCGCATACAAACCGTAGAGCTTGGTTCTGTATTCGGTCCAGACCCTCTAGAGCCGTACGGCTCGCAAAGGCCTGGACCGGGAGGCTGTAATCAATGGCACCCCTCACACTATCGAGATAGAGAGCTCTCAGTAGTCTTGCATCCGCACCCCAACTAGTGCTAGCCAGTTTCTTCACCAGGGACAGTTTAGCTGTGGCTTTGGCACACAATTCATGCACATGGTTATGTAGCTGGACCTTCTGGTCCAGCTTGATTCCAAAGTACGTTGGTGTCCGATCCCAATTCAATCTTTTCCCACATATCTGAAGCACCACCTCATGCTTCAGGGCATTCCGTCCATTTGTGAAAATGGAGTGGACTGTTTTCTCCGTATTGACTACTAGGCGCCAACGGTTGGCGTAGTCTTCGATTTGATTCAGATCTTCCTGCAGCCTGTTTTGCAGGGTTGCAACGTCCTTTCCGGAACTCCATATAGCCAGATCGTCAGCAAACATGGCATTCTGTGACCCCAGAATACCTTGTAGGTCGTGGACGTAGGCTAAGAACAATGTACAACTAAGGGCGGACCCCTGTGGAAGTCCGTCCTCTAGGCGATCTTCGTTGGATAATGACTCCCCCACTCGGGTCTTGATCGTTCTGTCCGTAAGGAACGATTTTATCCAACTGTACATGTTCGCAGTAACACCTAACTGCTGCAACTTATAAAGTAGCCCTCCACGCCACACCTTGTCGTATGCCTGCTTTAGATCGATGAACACCGCAACGGTGTGATTCCTCGACTGGAGTTCATTCGTGATTGTCTGAATCAGTCGGAGAGCCTGGTCCATCGGTTGGCGTCCCTTTCGGAACCCACCCTGAGTCATTGGAATGCATTTGGTCTTTTCGAGGAACCAGTAGAGTCGTGCGTTCACTAACCGTTCAGCTACCTTCCCCACACACGACGTGAGGGAAATTGGCCGGTAACTGGACGGGTGTTCGCCTGGTTTCCCCTCTTTGGGAATTGGGGTTATTGTGGCCTTTTTCCACAGCTTCGGCAGCGTGCCTGTTGTCCAAGTTCTATTTATGAAACCCAGCAGTTTCATTCGGCCTGTCTTGCCCAGATGTTTGAGCATTTCATTGTGAACTTTATCTGGTCCTGGTGCTTTGCCAGCTTGGCACTTGTTGAGTGCGGTTTGCAACTCTGTCATTGTGAAGGGGGCCGCGAAAACCTCTAGTTGAGGGCCCTTACTTTGTCTCCTTGAGCCCTCTTTGCGCATTCGGTCGATTGTTCGGCTAAAATCAGATCTGGCGCCTTTTTTGTTAACCTGGGCAAAGTGTTTGTTTAGTGCTCGTGCGCGCTTAACTTCACTAGCCCTTTGGCCCTCGGCCTCAAAATTCTTTACTTTGTCAAAACATCTTGTGTTATCTGTCATTTATTATTTTAATTTTCAACAGTTTCAGGGCCCATCAGTCTATTGAAACGCTGTGTGGAGGAACGTTTACATGTTAGGGTAAAGACAAGAGCTGCTGTCTCTGTGAGGAGCATCTGTAGAGGATACATTGTGGCTTTTGATAAATATTTCAATATGGTAATATACATGGATTAAATCTGACCAATTTATGCTATTCATCTTGTTCAAAGTGAGATTGGTTGTGATTGTTCTTATATAACCCTTGTGAGACTATAGGACTATCTGTGCCGAATAGACTGAGACTAAGGACTCCCTTTGCCAAATAGACTGAGACTAAGAACTCCCTTTGCCAAATAGACTGAGACTAAGGACTCCCTTTGCCAAATAGACCGAGACTAAGGACTCCCTTTGCCAAATAGACTGAGACTAAGGACTATCTGTTCCAAATAGAATAAGATTATAGGACTACCTGTGCCAAATAGACTGAGACTATAGAAGTTCCTGTGCAAAATAGACTGAGCCCTTCTTAGATAATTTGCACTTACACAAAAATATTATTTTGAAAATTAACTAATTATTTCATAATTATAAAACTATAGATATATATTATTTAAGGGAATTGAATTGTTATTCTTTATTCTCAAATGAGATAGAGAAATTCCGATTGGCATGATTAATTCATACAATCTTTAGTTAAACTTAGAATTATAACATGCCAGTATTAATTGCAGAATTTTGATTAAATTAGTCGTTGTGGAAACCTAAATAAGTACCGTATATATTCGTTCGCAAGCCGACCTTTTTTGGAAAAAATGTAGGGGAAAAAGTTGGGGGGTCGGCTTACGAGCGGGTCATTAACGTATTTCTGCATGGATATTGAATATGGGTGTTGTTATTGTAGATTATCAATGTCCTTTTCTACATTCTACAAGATTCGACTGCTCTACCAGAAGCTATCATATATTACTAAACATCTGCACATACCTTATTTAATCATTTTATTTATTTTTGTGAACATTTTTATAAATTGTTTTGCAAATTTTGTTTTCAACAACGAATTTTAGTGTACGCGCTTTCGTCACTGTTTACCACAGATTTTTTGTTTTTAAATACCGGCAACTCTTGCCTAACAAAGAGCACAAAGGCAAAGATATGCAGCACAAAGGCAAAGATATGCAGTACAAAGTAAACAATAAGTAAACTGATTTAGCTTGTAGTTTTTAAAAAAAATGTGTCCCATTTTGTTTAAGCTGTCCTATTATTTTTGGGGGGTCGGCTTGCGAACGGGTTATACACTTTTAATACTTTTCTCTTCCAAAAGTGGGGGGTCGGCTTATGAACGAACGGGTTATAGAACGAGTATATACAGTAAGTCCTAATAAACATTAAAAGTATATTCGATGGGGAAAATTATTAAAAGTATTCGAATTTGGATGTTTACACCTCTTGTGTTAAAAGTATTTTTAAGGGAACTTTTATAACAACATTTTTATAAAATGACAGGACATTGTCAATGCCCAATAGAAGCTGTTATTGAGTTGACCAGAAGAGATGGAAATGATAGAAGCCATCTGATTAGCTGGTACACAAGCCAGCCAGCTATTGTTTAATAATGCTTGTAATATTATGCAGTTAGATCAGCCATTGGACCTTGTAAACAGTCAACAGTTTTGGCTCAGTCATTTCTGAAGGGTTAAGCTTCCATTCCATATTATTTTCAATAATGTTAAGATTGCATTAATTTCATGCAAAGGCAACAGTGATGACAATATTTTGTTTTTGGTTTCATTTAAGGCAATGATTGATGTTGATGAAATCTATAAAAGGCCACCGGCATTAGGAAAAGTCAGAGCAGTAAGTAAAGATTTCTTTGAGTTATTTAGTTTTCTTTTGGAAAAGCTTCAATTTTAGGCAGGTTTTCATAGTGTATTTCAGTTATAATGTGAAAAACTGATAATTATCCAAACTGAAATTTATCAGTCAGTTTCAGTTTAGTGAAGTTCTCTAAACAATTTATCCATACATTAAATAATTTCTTATGACCTTGACATTGGCAACAGCAAGTTGCCAGATATAAAACTAATAGTAGTCTTTCATTTACATTTCAATAGCTCATCTTCTTAAATTGAATTCTTAATTGCTTTAAAAAAGTAAAATTTCAGATCTTTTTTACAGATGTAAAGCTTTAATATTTTTTTCATGTAATTTATGCAATAACATGGAAACATTGAGATGAGAGTTTTGTCATAGAAACTTAACTATTTAAATAGTTTCATATAACTTTGATGGCACCTGCATGTATTAATGTAAATCTACTTTACCTTGACTGTCTCTAGAGAAGAACCCACAAGCTCATAGCTGCCCGAAAAACCCTGCTGAAAGAAAAAGAAGAGAGCCAGGCAAGGTGGAGGTCATCTCAGGAGTCCCAGAACAAAGACATCTCTTTAACCAGCGCCTCGCTTCAAGCACTCAACATCATCCCCAGTATTGATGAATTGAACAAAATTCTAACCAACGTTACAAATGCTAAAGAGATTCAGTGTTCTGGCGAGTCTCTAACAACCGAGTCTAAAGATGGAGAAACCCCCGGAACAAGTCTTCCAAGTGATACTTCCAACAAGAAAACAACTCAAGTGTCAGAGAAAGAGAAATTATTAGAGAAACAGTTGAGGAGGATCCAGAGTGTGTATGAGGGACTCAAAGCCCCACTGTCCCCCTTTGAAAGAGAAGCTTTGATGTTGGGTGTCCCTGACGAGAACATCTGTATAAGACATGTCAACCAGCTGTTTATAAGAGGGGAAAATGTCGTCTCTGTTTCCATTATTGAGGATTTATAATTTATAAACATTTCTCTGTGGTGCTTGGGGAGGGGGGATGCCTCTGTCTGCAGTCTTTCTGCTAGGGCCAGGACAGTAGATTTCAATAGGAGGAGCATGTCCAGGTTCCCAACGGTCATAATGTTTCCAAACTGCCAGGTAAGGCGTAGACAGTAGGCAGTTGACCTCTGTATAAACGATTGAAGCATGACATAGACAACTTGTTGAACATTTTTTATACATGGGAAGAATCTTGTTATCAGCTGCCACTGCCACACTTGTGAAACAGATGGGAATGTAGAGTCATTTTAATTTAACATTTCTCTTAAACCAACTCAGGGAGCAAGATAGTGAATGTACTGTGTTCTGAGGAAGAGATAGACTGTATGTGAGTCACCCCCATTACCTTATGTGAGTCTGGGATGGTGATTTGAATGTGAGTTAAGTGCCCTTATCTTACATTTTATCATGTCCTTACATCTTTATCATGTCAACTACATTAAGCCAGCCCTGTGTTCATATTGCAGTATATTATGTCCCATTATTTTTTTTGTTAATAGAGTTAATTGGTGAATATGCAAAAATGAAATTGAAATCAGATTTGCCTTATCGTGTCAACTGAAAGTTGAGTGTTTTGGTTTTATGACCATTTGTGTTCAAACTTTTGTAAATTTCATGTCATACAATTTCAATGAAGTCATTTTAATTTGGTGAACCTTCTCTAGAGTTTAGGAGAAGTTGATATTAAAACTGTTGTTTTCACAATATTTCATCTCTATTTATTATTTCAATCTCACTTAATCAATGACATAACATCCCTTGTTACTGACTGAGTCGGCAAAACTATATGAACAATGCAAGTTCATATATTACGTAGGCAAGGAGAGGGGGTCTTAAATTAACGGCATTTTGCATATGGATGCGTACAGGGGGAGGGGGTCTCAACTGAACGCATACGTACGCACAGCAAATTTAATTTGCATAATTTTAATACTAAGCCTAGTAACGTTAACTGCACTGGCTGCAAACGGCATTTGAGACCGACTGAGTCAAGACTGATAATGTTTTATAATTCAATGCAAACGAAATTCTGAACTTTTAATTACTTGGAAGTAATTAACATTTGATTCAGACCAAACGTTTACACCTTACTAATATATATCCGTCAAATTTATATTATATATCCATTTATTGAAATTCGCCGTTATAAACACACAACGGGATGGCGGTTTCACTATTTTTTTATTGTTCTATTTTATCAATTGTGTTATGTAGCAAAAGAAGTACTTGGTAAGAAGCGAGCAATAAAAAGACCATGGGTCTCCTCTAATATTCTGGAACTATGCGATGAAAGTAGAAAACTTAAGAGCGTAAAGAATACTGCAGAAGGAGCACCCAGATACAGAGAAATCAATAAAAAGATATGGTAAGAGCAAAAAAGGAATGGATAGAACAACAATGCGCTGACATCGATGAAAATTTACTAAGGAACAATTCAAGAAAGGCTTACAAAATTGTTAAAGACTTGACATCCACCAAACAAGGTCGTATCTCAACCATACAAGATAAATCCGCAAAATGTATCACAGAAGATCAAGAAATTCTCAGAAGATGGACCGAATACTGTTCTGAGCTGTACAATGAAAACTCCAAAGGCGATGCATCAGTGCTCAACTGCCCGAAGTCAACTAACACAGACATGCATTCTATTCTCCGCGACGACGAGGTGGAGCTGGCTGTACAAAAATTGAAGAAGGGGAAATCAACTGGAGCGGACAACATTCCAGGCGAACTGATTCAGGCAGGAGGTGACCCCGTAATAAACATCCTAACTAACATGTGCAACAAGATCTGGCCAAGGAAAATGGCCAACCCCCTGGACGCAATCGCTGGTTATCACGCTCCCAAAAAAGGGTAATCTACAGATGTGTCAGAACTACCGTACAATCAGCCTGATTAGTCAGCCCAGCAAATTCATGCTTATGATCATATTAAACAGACTGAAACCACAAGCAGAGCAAATCATTTCAGAAGAGCAGGCGTGCTTCAGAGCAGGAAGAATTACAACGGAGCAAATCTTTAACCTGCGAGTGCTCTGTGAAAAACATCTCCAACACCAGAGTGACCTCTATCATGTCTTTATAGACTTTAAAAAAGCGTTCGACAGAGTGTGGCATGCGGCACTATGGGCAACTATGCACAAATTCAATATAAATACAAACCTCATTGAAGTGATCAAGAACCTTTACAACAGAGCAACCAGCGCAGTTCACTTCAACAGCAAGCTGGGAGATTGGTTCAAGACCACTGTTAGTCTGTTAGTGTCAGACAAGGATATTTACTTTCCCCCATCCTCTTCAACCTCTTCCTTGAAAGAATCATGACAGATGTGCTAGAAGACCATGTCGGAACAGTCAGCATCGGAGGGAGAAGTATAACCAACCTACGCTTCGCCGATGACATAGACGGCCTAGCTAGTAGCGAGGACGAACTAAAAGAATTCCTTGCGAAGCTAGAGAAAACAGCAAAGGCGTACGGCATGGAAATCAATGCAGAAAAGACCAAGGTCATGGCAAATAGAAAATTCACAAGTGAGATTCGGATAAACGGGCAAAAACTCGAAGAGGTCTCCACCTTCAAATATCTAGGGGCCATAATATCCGACGAAGGCTAAAAGCCAGAAATTATTGCCAGAGTGGCCCAAACAATGGCAACATTGAGTAAACTAAAGCACATCTGGCAAAGCAAGAAGCTCCCCCTGAGATCAAAGATCCGGCTAATGCGCTCTCTGGGATGTCGGTCTTCTTGTATGTTTGTGAGGCTTGGACGCTCACTGCAGACCTCCAAAGAAGAATCAATGCGCTAGAGATGAGATGTTTCAGAAAGATATTGAACATCTCCTACACATCGCACATCACAAACGAAGCGGTCCGCAACACAATAAGTACTGTCATTGGCCCCTACGAGGACCTTCACACCTCCATTAAGAAGAGGAAACTACGATGGTACAGACACGTGACAAGAACTGGAGGTCTCGCAAAAACTATATTGCAAGGCACAGTCCAGGGAGGAAGGAAAAGAGGCAGACAAAAGAAGAGATGGGAGGACGATATCAAAGAGTGGACCGGCCTGTCATTCAGCGACTCTCAAAGGGCAGCACAGGACCGGGACAAATGCGTGAGATAGTGAGCAGTTCACGATGGTGCCCTAACG
Organism: Ampullaceana balthica; assembly: GCA_944989445.1. NCBI lineage: Eukaryota > Metazoa > Mollusca > Gastropoda > Lymnaeidae > Ampullaceana > Ampullaceana balthica. The sequence continues at coordinate 146,843 of CALYLW010000599.1, read as the reverse complement.
GCCCAACGACGGGTTAAGGGATAGTTCAAGTATGTAGTGTTCAAGACAATAAAATTTGAATGTTCTATAGTATTTCTTCAATAATTTCAACTTGAAAAACACGATATTACAAAAAACTAAGAAAGGGACGCCCATGAATGACGTAACGCGATTTTGGTCGATTTTTACCCCTCCCATTTGTCACCTTCGAGACAAAAACTTAGACCCCCCCCCTCTTGTATTACGTCACAAAGGGGCCGTCCATAAATGACGTCACGCACCTAGGGGGTCTACATATTTGTAACGATATAAGACGTGGGGAAGGGGTTGTTTGAGAAATGTGACGTCACATCAAAACCCGTACCTTAAAGAAAAGTTTCACTTAAATATTTGATTGTTTACAATTTATTTAATGACGGTTAACATGGGCTTCACGCGTGTTACGATATTAGAGTGCAGCCTTACACTTAATACATATTACTTAAATGACAAAAAAGTGATTTGAAACATGGTAATTTTCAAATTAAAAAATGTTTTTTTCGGGAGGAAGGGGCATTTTTGTGACGTCATATTGGAAAAATGTGTGTGTGGGAGTCTAACTTTCTGTGACTACGTGTGACGAAAAGGGGGGAGGGATCCAAAGCTTGACACCCCCTCCCTAAAAACTGTATTTTCGAATTGAAAAATAGGCTGTTGCATTTTGGTAAGATGTCACATTTCTTAAACAACCCCCTCCGCCTCGTAACAAATGCATGAGCCCCTCCCCCGCTCCCTTTTCATGCGTGTGACGTCATTTATGGACGGCTTTAAAGAGTAAACCAATATCTTTTGACTCTGGCTTGAAATTTATTTTTTCAAAAAATGGGGAGGGGAATTAATCGAATTTGTATGTACCCATAAAGAATTGTTCGGCGTGCAACTGGGGGGAGGGTACAAAAATACGGATTTTGTGCGTACGTAATATATGGATGGCCCCTAAATGTGTTGTGAACAAAATATGGGGACATTGAAATATCAATAAATTTCAAGTGTGTTAGGGGATATCACTCTTTGGGATTTTGAGAAACAGCTTTACTAATATGTAGCCTATATTTTGTTAAAGAACCCAGACCATAGGAAGTTGTCTCACTAGTTTGGTTGGGTGAATGAATGTGGGCTCCTTACCTAGACAGTCTCTAGTTTGGTTGGGTGAATGCATGTGGGCTCCTTACCTAGACAGTCTCTAGTTTGGTTGTGTGAATGAATGTGGGCTCCTTACCTAGACAGTCTCTAGTTTGGTTGTATGAATGAATGTGGGCTCCTTACCTAGACAGTCTCTAGTTTGGTTGTGTGAATGAATGTGGGCTCCTTACCTAGACAGTCTCTAGTTTGGTTGTATGAATGAATGTGGGCTCCTTACCTAGACAGTCTCTAGTTTGGTTGTGTGAATGAATGTGGGCTCCTTACCTAGACAGTCTCTAGTTAAATTATAATAATCCTGAGTAAATAAACCACTTCTGTTACACTATTTAATTATGTAAGTCATTGTAAGTCTTCTTTACAAAAAATTTCTCAAACATAATAACATACAGACATGGCCAATACTGCAATTATTTCGTTTGATGAGAAATGTGGGAACGACGGGGCAGGAAAAAACAAACTATTATATCTTGAAGTAAAGACCCATAACCAAGTCACTCATTCTAGAATGGGTTAATCAATAAAATCCCACACGCATCAACTTCCCACAATCCATCAGCATTCCAACACACTCACCTCTCCCACACTCGCCCCTCCCACGCTCGCCCCTCCCACACTCACCCCTCTCACACTCACCCCTCCCACACTCGCTCCTCCCACACTCACCCCTCCCACACTCGCCCCTCCCACACTCACCCCTCCCACACTCGCCCTCCCACACTCGTCTCTTCCACACTCACCCCTCCCACACTCGCCCCTCCCACACTCGCCCCTCCCACACTCACCTCTCCCACACTTGCCCCTCCCACACTCGCCCTCCCAGACTCACCCCTCCCACACTCACACATCCCACACTCGCCCCTCCCACACTCGGCCCTCTCACACTCGCCCCTCCCACACTCACCCCTCCCACACTAACCTCTCCCACACACCCCTCCCACACTCACCCTCACAAACTCACTTTAAAATTTGTAATTATCATCAACCAGTGACATTTTAACGACCTTGAATAATTGAGATTAGGGCGGACCAGACCTGGTGACACATGAGGCCCTAAGCTGACGAGACCTGGTGACACATGACGCCCTAAGCTGTTTAAGATTCTCTAGATGTTGTTCACCCAATTAAGAAAGACAAGTTTAATTACTGACTTGAAAGTTAAGAGGAAAGAAAACTAGCACTGTGAGTGTTGAGGGGAATCCTAGTGTTACAGACATCCAATAATGTCCTGGGTGTTCAGCATACTAAGCATGTATTTAATCATTGAGATCTGCTGGTTTAAATAGAAAGAGACTTTAACCACATTGGAGGGGAGGTCACCCGCTGTCTCGTCTCACGATTACACCCATATCATTCCGCACTCTACAGACTCTGCCCCATCCACCCGGTTAGTTTCAATGTTAATCTAGAGACGAGGTCCATACATGGGTGGCGGCCTTCTCGTGACAAGAACTTGTTAACGTAATATTGTAACGAGTAAAAAGGGTGGGCGGGGGCAGGTCTGCTTGCTACTTTTTGGACTTCTCATAATTCGATCCCAGATCAAGTACTTGTCCACATCGTTACCTGTTACCTCCCTTGTTTTTGTATAAACTTAACAAATTCTAATTAAAGTTCGATTTATTACCTCCCTTGGAATTAAGCTCAAACAATTTCTATTTTAGTTTCAAGCTATTACCTCCCGTGGCTTTGTTTTAACGAGGAACGTTCCTATTTGGTAACATTTTTTATCACGATTTATGAAGTAACGGTAACAAATTTAGTACTATAACAAATATGAAGCAGGTAAAATGTTGGACTGAGTGGGGTGGGGGTGGGTTTACGGTAGTCTGCTGCTTGTGGTGTGGTAAGAAAACAACGTTTTAAAAGTTACAAAAGTAACTGTTTTTTTTTAAAAATTGGTATGAAACTAAATAAATAGAAAAACATTTGACTATGTCATGTTGTAGCTCATTCAAGTTCTCGGATTAAAGCACGTGTCATTTTATCACTTTTACCACAACATTTCTACCAAAAATCTATATATATAATTTACCAGTTCAAGCACAAGTGAGTTCAAATAAAATGGAAGAAAAAGGTAACATAACTGTAGACGAGATAGGTGTACATTCAATCCTAAAAAACTTTAAAATAAACAAAGCTACTGGCCCAGATGAATTACCTGCAAGGTTATTAAAAGAACTAAGCAATGAACTGTCCCCAATCCTTGTAGTTCTTTTTCAAGCCTCTCTAAACCAAGGTAAAGTGCCCCAGGATTTGAAATAAGCTAACGTAACTCCACTCTTTAAGAAAGGGGATAAATCAGACCCTGGTAATTACAGACCTGTATCACTTTCTAGTATCACCTGTAAATTACTAGAACACATAATATATAGTAGAATACTTAAGCACCTAGACAAACATAATGCCCTATGCCCACATCAACACGGTTTTAGAAAAAAACAGATCATGTGAAACACGATTAATAGGCTTAATAGATGAACTATCAAAAGGCTCAGACAATAATGATCAAAAAGACACAATATTACTAGACTTCTCAAAAGCATTTGACAAATTTCACCACCTTAGTTTACTTAAAAAACTTAACTACTTTGGAATCTCAGGTCCCTTACATCACTGGATCCAAGACTTCCTTTTGGGTAGGGAGCAAACTGTAATAATTATGGATCTAAATCTGCATCAATAAAGGTTAACTCAGGAGTTCCACAAGGAACTGTGATAGGTCCCTTACTCTTTTTAATTTATATAAATGATTTACCCAACAACATCTCAACACGAACAAAAGTTAGGTTATTGCTGATGATTGTATAATCTATAGAACAATTAAATCAGAACAAGATAGCAAAATTTTACAAAAAGACTTAGATGAATTGATAAAATGGGAAACTAACTGGAGTATGTCTTTCCACCCAGAAAAGTGTCAACTGTTAAGAGTGACAAAGAAAAAGAAACCAATAAATTCAAAATATTTCATTCATGGAAAAGAACTGACCCAAACTAAAGATGCAAAATACTTAGGAGTCTTAATAAATGAGAAACTATTATAAAATCCCCATGTCAATGAAGTTATTAAAAAATCAAACAAAACCTTAGGCTTTATAAAAAGAAACATTTACAAATGTAATAGAAATATAAAACTAAAATGCTACCTCACTTTGGTGAGACCTGTACTAGAATATGCATCTTCTGTATGGGACCCATCCACCAAAGAAAACATTGATAAACTAGAACAAATTCAAAAAAGAGCTACCAGATTCATTACTGGAGAATATTCAAAACTGACAAGAATAACACCATTAGTTAAATCATTAAACCTTGAAACACTAGAGGATAGAAGAACCAAGAGCAAAGTAGTAATCATACATATATAACATTAACAATAAAATGTAATGTGTATCCGTGCTAGCTGTTTGAATTTCACAAATAACATATTTATCTTTAGCTTACTGGGCCATAACACACACACACACACCTCCACCAAACGCCTCCCAATACACTTCCCCATAAACCTACCCTGAACAGCTCAGACCCGGAGTATTTTAAAAAAAGGGTGGAATGGGGAGACTACATGTGGGATGGGGAGAATACACGTGGGATGGGGAGACTAAATGTGGGGTGGGAGACTACGAGTGCAGGCGTGTTCTCTCCTCTAGAAGCAATACTTAAATCTCCCAGTTTTTTTGTTATTTTTTCCTCGATTTTTCGTCGTTATGGATATCCGTAGACGCCGCTCTAGTGATGTTGGTGCCTTTTTGCGCAGCGTTCGAGCGACGATAACAGTTCGCGAGTTTAGCCAGAAAGGTGTGGCTGCTGCTGTTCCCCTGGAGCCATTGAAACTGTGAATGTCTCCTGGTATCGTGGCAAGTGCGTGCCAGAAGTCATCGATGGAATGCGCCGGTTGAACCCAAGTTTGTTCTTCAAAAGGCAGTGGTGTCACCATGACAACGCTCCGGCTCACAAGGCGATCCCGACAGTAGTGTGCTTGGAGGAAACTGGCCTCAACATCTTTACCCACCACCAATGTTCACTTTTAATCTGCACTGTTACGCGGCCGTGCAGATATCTGACCGACGCCGAGCAGCAGCTTAGAATTACCGCGCAGCAAATTTGGTAAAATATTGCAAAAAATATGGATGTTGTGCAACATTGCACACGAGTTGTTTTTTGTTTACTTTGCACACAGAACATCGAACCTTAGCGGGAACATTGCCCCCCCCCCACCCTACTCCCCCAACCTGACAACCTGTGATTTTTATATAGATAACATGTAAACAGGGTATGAGTGGGCCTGACACTTTATAATTTATACTGACTGGGCCTGACACTTTATACTGACTGGGCCTGACACTTTATACTGACTGGGCCTGACACTTTATACTGACTGGGCCTGACACTTTATACTGACTGGGCCTGACACTTTATACTGACTGGGCCTGACACTGCCTGATGGCAGTCTCATCCACTTTTTGTTCACCCTGTGATTCTTTATTTTTTCCAAAGCTGAAGGATCCCATGAGAGACCACCACTTCAAAACCAGGGATCAGCTTGTTGCTGATGTCCTGGGAGAGCTTGCCAACTTGAAAAGCGAAGATTTTCAAACCTGTTTTGCCATCTAGATAAAACGAACTGAGAAGTGTGTTAGAATTGGTGGTGATTACGTTGAGATGGTGTCTGCCTAGGCTCTAGGCTCTGATAGACGAGGAACACGATGAAGATACTTGAAAAAATCCCCTGAGTTCCGATCATTGCAAGTGCGCGCAGAAACCTGATGGTTTTTATGATTTTTTTGGAGTCACATTGCTGGTACTTATATAAGAGCCATATTTGGGGCTCTCTAGTTAGCAGTCACCATACGACCAAGATGTGAGCCATTGGTCAGTAAAAAGACTTGATTGTTAAAGGCCTACGACAAAGTCGTTGGATTTTGGCTAAATTCCTTAAGGGGGGCGTCCATATAGTACGTCACGCAATTTTTTACCATTTTTACCCCCCCCCTCCCCTGTCTAAAATCTCGACCACCTAAAGTACGACGAACTTTCAAACAAAATAATTAATTTTTATTAAGAAAATATTTAAAATTCAATATAAAACACCGTGACGTCACTCATGGCCGGACCCCACCCCCTCCACCCTGTCACAAACTGTCACACATTCTTACACCCCCTCGCCCCCTCTGGAGCGTGACGTACTTTATGGACAGCCCCTTACTGGCTCTACTGCTTAGAGAACTTACCTGGATAATAACGCATTAAATTAATGCTAAAATCGTTTATATATATTAAAAAACTTTCATAAAAATGTTTTGATGGAAAAATTTGGAGTAATGTTTGGTGTAATTTAAAGAAGCTTTTGATGGGAAATACCGCCTTTGTACTTGCGTTTATCAATAATATTGATTAGATAAAGTGCATGTCCATTTAATCAAGAGCTTTCTTTGATTGTAATAATGTGCTAGACAGGAGAAAGTTAGCAGGACAAAGTTTATCGGTCTCAAGAGATGATAACTTTGGTTCACTGTAGGAGGGTTGAAGATCTTTTTATCAGAGTTGCTTGCCCAGAATGTTGATTGTTTCGTTGCTATTTTTTAAAACTAAACTACATAAAATTGCATTAAACGGAAATGTGTCGTTTACTTTTGCATGCCGGGAAGAAGAGATCTGACTATATAAGGGCATGAGATCTCGCTTCCTAGTTGAAGTCGGCTCTGGAAATTTTAAAACATTTTGATGTCCGAAAATAGAAAGAAAAAAATACGAGATATCAGGAAGAGAATTTGCTCACCTCGTGATATTTAGTACAATCTAAGATGGAAAAGCAAATACCTTATATTGTTTATCTGACATTTCTTGTGTTTCTTCATATAAAATGTGTAATAATCATAAGATTATCACAGGGACTGCTTTTTAGCCGTCTAAAGAGAATATTTGATCGTTAGACTCACAATAAACAAAAGACTGGGCAATAAATGGCAAGTTGACCAGACCTGACCAAGCCATAAATGGCAAGTTGACCACACCTGACCAAGCCATAAATGGCAAGTTGACCAGACCTGACCAAGCCATAAATGGCAAGTTGACCAGACCTGACCAAGCCATAAATGGCAAGTTGACCAGACCTGACCAAGCCATAAATGGCAAGTTGACCAGACCTGACCAAGCCATAAATGGCAAGTTGACCACACCTGACCAAGCCATAAATGGCAAGATGACCACACCTGACCAGGCAATATATGGCAAGATGACCACACCTGACCAAGCCATACATGACAAGTTAACCACATCTGACCAAGCCATACATGACAAGTTGACCACATCTGACCAAGCCATACAAGACAAGTTGACCACATCTGACCAAGCCATATATGACAAGTTGACCACACCTGACTTAGCCATACATGACAAGTTGACCACACCTGACCTAGCAATACATGGCAAGATAACCACACCTGATCAAGCCATACATGACAAGATGACCACACCTGACCAAGCCATATATGGCAAGTTGACCACACCTGACCAAGCCATACATGACAAATTGACCACACCTGACCAAGCCATACATGACAAGTTGACCACACCTGACCAAGCCATATATGACAAGTTGACCAAACCTAACCCAGCCATATATGGCAAGATAACCACACCTGACTAAGCCATACATGACAAAATGACCACACCTGACCAAGCCATAAATGGCAAGTTGACCACATCTGACCAAGCCATAAATGGTAAGAAGCACGTTCTTATTCTATAATATCAATTAACACAACGCTTATAATTAAATATTAATGAAATAATCCTTCATTTTATCGGCAACACCAACATGTGACAAATAATCCTTCATTTTATCGGCAACAACAACATGTGACAAATAATCCTTAATTTTATCGGCAAGAACAATATGTGACAAATAATCCTTAATTTTATCGGCAACACCAACATGTGACAAATAATCCTTATTTTTATCGGCATCAGCAAAATGTGACAAATAATCCTTAATTTTATCGGCAACAACAACATGTGACAAATAATTCTTATTTTTATCGGCAACAGCAAAATGTGACAAATAATCCTTAATTTTATCGGCAACAACAACATGTGACAAATAATTCTTAATTTCATCGGCAACAACAATATGTGACAAATAATCCTTAATTTTATCGGCAACACCAACACGTGACAAATAATCCTTATTTTTATCGGCAACAACAACATGTGACAAATAATCCTTAATTTTATCGGCAACAACAACATGTGACAAATAATCCTTAATTTTATCGGCAACAACAACATGTGACAAATAATCCTTAATTTTATCGGCAACAACAACATGTGACAAATAATCCTTAATTTTATCGGCAACAACAACATGTGACAAATAATCCTTAATTTTATCGGCAACAACAACATGTGACAAATAATCCTTAATTTTATTGGAAACAACAACATGTGACAAATAATCCTTAATTTTATCGGCAACACCAACATGTGAAAAATAATCCTTAATTTTTTTGGAAACAACAACATGTGACAAATAATCCTTAATTTTATCGGCAACACCAACATGTGAAAAATAATCCTTAATTTTATCGGTAACACCAACATGTGACAAATAATCCTTATATTTTATCGGCAATACCTACATGTGACAAATAATCCTTAGTTTTATCGGCAACACCAACATGTGACAAATAAATGAGCTCACAAAAACTCTGATGAACGCAATATAATAATTTATAACTGATACTAAATAAATTCATTAATTTCAATCTATTTGGTATACTGTCCAACCTTCAAATAACAAGTACACAGTATATTGCAACTAGGGGTTGTAGGGCGTCTACGGCGCCCATTTTTTTTCAAAAGCCCAAGTAAGTTATCCTTATTTACTTATTTGATAAATACGAAATATTAAACTTCCTGAAATGTACACAAAGTATTTTATAATTATAAGTCCTCAAATCCTCTTTTTACATCGTTCCCTTTTCCACAATTAAAATATAAGCTAAAACTATGACGTCATATAATATTTTATTACGGCGAGAAACACCACATGCTTTTTAACTGCTATGGACTGTTGTACTATTTCAAAAATAATCTTTAATTTACAATTACTTTGCACACCTCCTGATGCACACCTTGTATTAAAATATAAGCTCAAACAATAACGTCATAAGCGGTATGGATCCATCCATCCATCCAGTGACTTGAGCTATCAATATACATAATTTCCGTTGTCTGTATATATGTATGGATGTAATGTATTAAACGACGTCATTGTTTGATCTTATATTTAATACAAGATGTGCATCAAAAGGTGTGCAAATTAAGGATGCACTGGAAAAAAATAATATGACGTCATTGTTTTTGCTCATATTTTAATTTTGGAAAAGGGAACAATGTAAAAAGAGGATTTGATGATGGTTAATTATAAAATAAAAAAACAAAGGTGGGCGCCGTAGGCGCACTAAAAAAAATTGTTTTTATTCAAAATAAATAGATTTCAGCTGAAAACTTCCGTCATTTTTGACGGGTAATACACTAGTTATATTGTTAATTCGTAAACTTTTAATCTGTCTTCACAAAAATCTTGTTAATTCATGATAATCTAAGATGTTATGATAAGTTATAAGAAAAATGATAACACTTCTCATTACAGTTACAGCTCAACCACTTATGCTCTCCACTAGCATGCTTTTATGGCGTCATCACTCACCTTTTATGGCGTCATACGCACCTTTTATGGCGTCATCACTCACCTTTTATGGCGTCATACGCACATTTTATGGCGTAATCACTCACCTTTTAGGGCGTCATCGCTCACCTTTTATGGCGTCATCGCTCACCTTTTATGGCGTCATCGCTCACCTTTTATGGCATCATCACTCACCTTTTATGGCGTCATCACACACCTTTCATGGCGTCATCACTCACCTTTTATGGCGTCATCGCTCACCTTTTATGGCGTCATCGCTCACCTTTTATGGCGTCATCGCTCACCTTTTATGGCGTCATCACTCACCTTTTATAGCATCATCACTCACCTTTTATGGCGTCATCACTCACCTTTTATGGCGTCATCACTCACCTTTTAGGGCGTCATCGCTCACCTTTTATGGCGTCATCACTCACCTTTTATGGCGTCATCACTCACCTTTTATGGCGTCATCGCTCACCTTTTATGGCGTCATACGCACCTTTTATGGCGTAATCACTCACCTTTTATGGCGTCATCACTCACCTTTTATGGCGTCATCACTCACCTTTTATGGCGTCATCACTCACCTTTTATGGCGTCATTACTCACCTTTTATGGCGTAATCACACACCTTTCATGGCGTCATCACTCACCTTTTATGGCGTCATCACTCGCCTTTTATGGCGTCACCACTCACCTTTCATGGCGTCATCACTCACCTTTTATGGCGTCATCACTCACCTTTTATGGCGTCATCACACACCTTTCATGGCGTCATCACTCACCTTTTATGGCGTCATCACTCACCTTTCATGGCGTCATCACTCACCTTTTATGGCGTCATCACTCACCTTTTATGGCGTCATCGCTCACCTTTTATGGCGTCATCTCTCACCTTTTATTGCATCATCGCTCACCTTTTATGGTGTCATCGCTCACCTTTTATGGCGTCATCGCTCACCTTTTATGGCGTCATCGCTCACCTTTTATGGCATCATCGCTCACCTTTTATGGCGTCATACGCACCTTTTATGGCGTAATCACTCACCTTTTATGGCGTCATCACTCACCTTTTATGGCGTCATCACTCACCTTTTATGGCGTCATACGCACCTTTTATGGCGTAATCACTCACCTTTTATGGCGTCATCACTCACCTTTTATGGCGTCATCACTCACCTTTTATGGCGTCATCACTCACCTTTTATGGCGTCATCACTCACCTTTTATGGCGTCATCACTCACCTTTTATGGCGTCATCGCTCACCTTTTATTGCGTCATCGCTCACCTTTTATGGCGTCATCGCTCACCTTTTATGGCGTCATCGCTCACCTTTTATGGCGTCATCGCTCACCTTTTATGGCGTCATCGCTCACCTTTTATGGCGTCATCGCTCACCTTTTATGGCGTTATCGCTCACCTTTTATGGCATCATCGCTGACCTTTTATGGCGTTATCGCTCACCTTTTATGGCATCATCGCTCACCTTTTATGGCGTCATCACTCACATTTTATGGCGTTATCGCTCACCTTTTATGGCGTCATCGCTCACCTTTTATGGCGTCATCACTCACCTTTTATGGCGTCATCACTCACCTTTTATGGCGTCATCACTCACCTTTTATGGCGTTATCGCTCACCTTTTATGGCGTCATCGCTCACCTTTTATGGCGTCATCACTCACCTTTTATGGCGTCATCACTCACCTTTTATGGCGTTATCGCTCACCTTTTATGGCGTAATCACACACCTTTTATGGCGTCATCGCTCACCTTTTATGGCGTTATCGCTCACCTTTTATGGCATCATCGCTAACCTTTTATGGCGTTATCGCTCACCTTTTATGGCATCATCGCTCACCTTTTATGGCGTCATCACTCACCTTTTATGGCGTAATCACACACCTTTTATGGCGTCATCGCTCAACTTTTATGGCGTTATCGCTCACCTTTTATGGCATCATCGCTAACCTTTTATGGCGTCATCGCTCACCTTTTATGGCGTCATCACTCACCTTTTATGGCGTCATCACTCACCTTTTATGGCGTTATCGCTCACCTTTTATGGCGTAATCACACACCTTTTATGGCATCATCGCTCACCTTTTATGGCGTTATCGCTCACCTTTTATGGCATCATCGCTAACCTTTTATGGCGTTATCGCTCACCTTTTATGGCATCATCGCTCACCTTTTATGGCGTCATCACTCACCTTTTATGGCGTAATCACACACCTTTTATGGCGTCATCGCTCACCTTTTATGGCGTTATCACTCACCTTTTATGGCGTTATCGCTCAATTTTTATGGCGTCATCACTCACCTTTTATGGCGTCATCACTCACCTTTTATGGCGTAATCACACACCTTTTATGGCGTCATCGCTCACCTTTTATGGCGTTATCGCTCACCTTTTATGGCATCATCGCTAACCTTTTATGGCGTTATCGCTCACCTTTTATGGCATCATCGCTCACCTTTTATGGCGTCATCACTCACCTTTTATGGCGTTATCGCTCACCTTTTATGGCATCATCGCTCACCTTTTATGGCGTCATCACTCACCTTTTATGGCGTCATCACTCACCTTTTATGGCGTTATCGCTCACCTTTTATGGCGTCATCGCTCACCTTTTATGGCGTCATCACTCACCTTTTATGGCGTCATCACTCACCTTTTATGGCGTCATCACTCACCTTTTATGGCATCATCGCTCACCTTTTATGGCGTCATCACTCACCTTTTATGGCGTTATCGCTCACCTTTTATGGCGTCATCGCTCACCTTTTATGGCGTCATCACTCACCTTTTATGGCGTCATCACTCACCTTTTATGGCGTCATCGCTCACCTTTTATGGCATCATCACTCACCTTTTAGGGCGTCATCGCTCACCTTTTATGGCGTCATCACTCACCTTTTATGGCGTCATCACTCACCTTTTATGGCGTCATCACTCACCTTTTATGGCGTCATCGCTCACCTTTTATGGCGTCATCACTCACCTTTTATGGCGTCATCACTCACCTTTTATGGCGTCATCACTCACCTTTTATGGCGTCATCACTCACCTTTTATGGCGTCATCACTCACCTTTTATGGCGTCATCGCACACCTTTCATGGCGTCATCACTCACCTTTTATGGCGTCATCACTCACCTTTTATGGCGTCATCACTCACCTTTTATGGCGTCATCACTCACCTTTAATGGCGTCATCACTCACCTTTTTACACCCGAGTTATTTGAGGAGTTCTCACAATCACAAACATAGACACGGTGATACTTAGACTCCCACGCACACTCACACACACACACACACTATCCTTTCTCTTCCCCCCCCCCATTTTCAAATGACTTGTCTATAATTTATGACCCCATCTCGGCCATGTTTGAGCAACTATTCCCACGCTCACCCCGGCACAATACATGACAACAAGCAGGGACCTTCCATTACCATTCACGGGGTATTATCCACACATAAACAACTTGGGACTTCCAACTGTTACGTCATAAATCAGTCTAGACTCGTTTCTACTCAGTGGGCAAAAAATCAAATCCTTGGGTCCTGATAGTTGAGAACTTTTATAAACAGAGTCAGGTATTCCCTGATGTACAAAGTGAGGTATTCCCTGATGTACAAAGTGAGGTATTCCCTGATATACAAAGTGAGTTATTCCCTGATGTACAAAGTGAGGTATTCACTGACTTACAAAGTGAGGTATTCACTGACTTACAAAGTGAGGTATTCACTGACTTACAAAGTGAGGTATTCACTGACTTACAAAGTGAGGTATTCACTGACTTACAAAGTGAGGTATTCACTGACTTACAAAGTGAGGTATTCACTGACTTACAAAGTGAGGTATTCACTGACTTACAAAGTGAGGTATTCACTGACTTACAAAGTGAGGTATTCACTGACTTACAAAGTGAGGTATTCACTGACTTACAAAGTGAGGTATTCACTGACTTACAAAGTGAGGTATTCCCTCAAGTACAAAGTGAGGTATTCCCTCATGTACAAAGTGAGGTATTCCCTGATGTACAAAGTGAGGTATTCCCTGATGTACAAAGTGAGGTATTCCCTGACGTACAAAGTGAGGTATTCCCTGACGTACAAAGTGAGGTATTCCCTGATGTACAAAGTTAGGTATTCCCTGATGTACAAAGTGAGGTATTCCCTGATGTACAAAGTGAGGTATTCCCTGATGTACAAAGTGAGGTATTCCCTGATGTACAAAGTGAGGTATTCCCTGATGTACAAAGTGAGGTATTCCCTGATGTACAAAGTGAGGTATTCCCTCATGTACAAAGTGAGGTATTCCCTCATGTAGAAAGTGAGGTATTCCCTCATGTACAAAGTGAGGTATTCCTTGATGTACAAAGAGAGTTATTCTCTGGTGTACAAATGAGGTATTTTCTGGTGTACAAAATGAAGTATGCCCTGATGTACAAAATGAGGTATTTCCTGGTTTAAAAAGTGAAGTATTCAATGGTGTAAAAAGTGAAATATTCCCTCATGTACAAAACAAGGCATTCTGTGTACAAAGTGAGGTATTATATGTGTACAAAGTGAGTTATTACCTGATGTACAAGGGCAAATATCCCTTGATTAACAAAGTGCATAAAATTTAATATTCTTTTATGTTTTTATATCAAATATTTCTAAAAAGCAGTATATACTTTATATTCCTTAATGTGTCTTAAGCTATGGCTATATATTTCTTTTTATGTTAAAGACATCTAAAGTTTTTAACGCAATTTCCCAAGGGATAAATTGCGTTTATATATTGAAATGTCTGTATAGCTTGCACATTCAACTCCCCATGAACCATACCAGATAGAGAGTTTGGGTCTTTTGCAAATATGCTAAGGAGGTCCCAAGGATGTGCAACGACCACAAAAATACCAAAAGGTTTACTGGATTTCCTTTGAAAATTTAAAAAAACCCGAAAAAATATCAATATTTTGTCAATTTCTCGCCAACCATAACATCTATCGGATTGAAATAAACGTCAAACTATAGCTAATAATATTTAGAACAATTTTGGAAACCAAATTTTTGCAAAATTAAGTTTCGTTCGACTCCCGTAATTTTATCAGCAATTTTTGAAAGCAATTGTTTTGTTTAGTTTCAAAATTATTGATTTGAAATGACTTTTAATTTAATATAATTTTATTTTATTTAAATGCTTTATCGCAGTCCCATTCTTTATGATATATGAATTTATTCTAGAAAGATAGTTAATGAGGTTTTCCCGCTTTGTGAAATTTTATGGGATATTTTTCAGGGTTTTATTACTCCCCTTTAAGTTTTCGGTTTCGAATGTGACTAAACATAGAAATTAGCAACAAGAGCCGAAAGCAGATTGTTAGCGAAAGTAAACATAACTTATCAAGAGATACATTCTAATAAAGTTGAGTTGTTCTATAAAAATACACAAATGATACTGTCCATTCATTGCCAGATGTAACAGTCTCACTGTCCACGTCACTGACCACACCTCAGCTATACCATCCTTGTCCAATCACTGACCACACCTCAGCTATACCATTTTTTCCAATCACTGACCACACCTCAGCTATACCATCATTGTCCAATCACTGACCACACCTCAGCTATACCATCCTTGTCCAATCACTGACCACACCTCAGCTATACCATCCTGGTCCAATCACTGACCACACCTCATCTATACCATCCTTGTCCAATCACTGACCACACCTCAGCTATACCATCCTTGTCCAATCACTGACCACACCTCAGCTATACCATTCTGGTCCAATCACTGACCACACCTCAGCTATACCATCCTTGTCCAATCACTGACCACACCTCAGCTATACCATCCTGGTCCACATGTTACATTGATTCATCTCTGGTCAAGACACAACATCTCGAGTCCAGCCCCAGTGACACCACTTCCGCTTTACATCAAACTCGACCAAGTCCATTAGCCTTCATTGTCCTAATTGGCTGACCCTACAGGCCGTCCCAGAAACACTCGCTCCATCTCACGCTTAAGTCCTTCCAAGAGAAGCGTCCGTACCAGGACTCAGAGAACCACTGATACACTAGCACGGCTAATTAAATCTTCATAATTAGTAGAGAGAGGGGTGAGGTGGGTCTACTCTATTGTACTACATCATGAGAGGGGTGAGGTGGGTCTACTCTTTTGTACTACATCTTGGATTATGTCTAGTTTTTTAATGTATTATTTTTGTTTGTTTTATTGGGTGGTTTATGAGGACAGACCTAATTAATTCTAATTCTAGGAAAGCTCTTTTCAGGACTTTGCAGCAGTATTTTAATTGGAGCTTCAAAAGTTGATTGGTCTGACAGTTTATAGAGGCAACATCTTTTTGTTGGTCTAATTGTTGACTTGGTCTAATTGTTGTGTCGGACTAATTGTTGTGTTGGTCTAAGTGTTGTGTGGGTCTAATTGTTCTATTTCTCTAATAGTTGTGTTGGTCTAATGTTTGTGTTGGTCTAATTGCTGTATTGGTCTAAATGTTGTTTGTCTAATTGTTGTTTGATCTAATTGAGTCCATTTTTTCTTTTCCTTTAAAAAATCAAGGACACATTGCCTAGAGCCTAGAGACTAGAGCCTAGAGACTAGAGACTAGAGACTAGAGGCATTTTTCATGAAAAATCATGTTTATCTCTCTCTCCAAACTACACTTCATCACACGAGTTTTCAAGAGATATAACATCTTTATAATGAGCAGAGTTATGACATCTTAAAATGAGCAGAGTTATGACATCTTAAAAGGAGCAGAGTTATGACATCTTTATAATGAGCAGAGTTATGACATCTTTATAATGAGCAGAGTTATGACATCTTTATAATGAGCAGAGTTATGACATCTTTATAATGAGGAGAGTTATGACACCTTTATAATGAGAAGAGTTATAACATCTTTATAATGAGCAGAGTTATGCCATCTTTATAATGAGCAGAGTTATACATCTTTATAATGAGCAGAGTTATGACATCTTTATAATGAGCAGAGTTATGCCATCTTTATAATGAGCAGAGTTATACATCTTTATAATGAGCAGAGTTATGACATCTTTATAATGAGCAGAGTTATTACATCTTTATAATGAGCAGAGTTATGACATCTTTATAATGAGCAGAGTTATTACATCTTTATAATGAGCAGAGTTATGACATCTTTATAATGAGCAGAGTTATGCCATCTTTATAATGAGCAGAGTTATACATCTTTATAATGAGCAGAGTTATGACATCTTTATAATGAGCAGAGTTATTACATCTTTATAATGAGCAGAGTTATGACATCTTTATAATGAGCAGAGTTATGACATCTTTATAATGAGCAGAGTTATGACATCTTTATAATGAGCAGAGTTATGACATCTTTATAATGAGCAGAGTTATGACATCTTTATAATGAGCAGAGATATGACATCTTTATAATGAGTAGAGTTATGACATCTTTATAATGAGCAGAGTTATGACATCTTTATAATGAGCAGAGTTATGACATCTTTATAATGAGCAGAGTTATGACATCTTTATAATGAGCAGAGTTATGACATCTTTATAATGAGCAGAGTTATGACATCTTTATAATGAGTAGAGTTATGACATATTTATATTGAGCAGAGTTATGACATCTTTATAATGAGCAGAGTTATGACATCTTTATAATGAGCAGAGTTATAACATCTTTATAATGAGCAGAGTTATTACATCTTTATAATGAGTAGAGTTATGACATCTTTATATTGAGCAGAGTTATGACATCTTTATAATGAGCAGAGTTATGACATTTTTATAATGAGTAGAGTTATGACATCTTTATAATGAGCAGAGTTATGCCATCTTTATAATGAGCAGAGTTATGACATCTTTATAATGAGTAGAGTTATGACATCTTTATATTGAGCAGAGTTATGACATCTTTATAATGAGCAGAGTTATACATCTTTATAATGAGCAGAGTTATGACATCTTTATAATGAGTAGAGTTATGACATCTTTATAATGAACAGACTTAACTAATGAAATAAATCAAGAAGAAATAGTGAGGTGCGTTAAATAGAGACGCGAAATTAGTTTATTATCCGCCTCTCTTGTTCTCTCTTTTATTGAATCTTCTCTCAGTTTGTCTGACTCGTTCCCTCGCACATACTTTCTTTCTCTCTGTCTGACTCGTCCCCTCGCACATACTTTCTTTCTCTCTGCCTCACTCCTACGCCCAACCCCGCTCCTTTCTTCCGACTCTGTATCTGTATAATTCTTTATATATATTTCTAATCAATAATTTTGGGCGGCCAGTCCTGTGCTGGGCTCTAGAGCAAATATTATCCTTACACTTCTATAAGTTAAACTAACATGTCCAGTACGTCCTGCTACAAGGCATGTGTCTCCTGATGTGCTAACACCGACAGTTCTTCAATCCATTGGAAAGATTTGGAATCAGTAGACAGTAAAAAAGAAAACTAATGAGGAGAATATAACATCGCGATGTATATTTCTTTGTGGTGACGCCAGACAGACATATTATGACCCCTTGCAGAGTTATGACTCTACATACATGTGCGACGCCTCTGATACGAATTAGGAATTTAAAAATGTATTTGATCTTCCAACCAGAAGTTTGCTGTTTCATGCATTTCGTAGAGTTTTGAATCTTTTTAGTATGTTCGTTTTTCTGGTTGTTTAGGCAACCAATTCCACGCCCGAAGGCCAGACGAGAAGGACGAGGATTTATTTGTATGTGTTTGTTTTCGCTTAAGTATCAAGAAAAGAGTTGTTATTCCTATTTCGCCAACCCTTGGCAACACATTCAAGCTCCAAATACAATACTTAAAATTATTCAGTTCAGAACTACAAGAACTTGTTACATACACGACAGGATTTAAACGCTTATTTCAAGGTATCAACTATTTGTATAGTCCTGATGACCTTGTTCGTTCTAAAAGCAATCACTGTCAAGTAGCTCCAGTGACATCCCTAAAGTCAATCTCAATCCAATGATCTAAAACTCAGTTAGACTAGTCAAAACAGAACTCAACTAGAGCAGGAATGAACCTAACCCCTCACCCATTCCCCCCTCGCCTCTATACCCCCCACTCCCAACACCCCCACACACCCCATACATTCCTCCCACGATAAAAATGCCGCAAGCACGTGCGGACGGACCATGTTGGCCACGGTATCGACAGACCAGACCATGAGAGACCGCCGAAATCGGAAGTGCCGTCCAGCGCTGTTCTCTTGGCGGGCCCGCTGATGTCACGATGCTGTTGGGCTAATGAGTCCTTTAATCATTTGCTGCGGGCGGTGCCACCACACCGTACAGATTTCTTATAAAAGGATTGGCCAGACGACGGCTGTTTTGTTCCTCCGCCAGCTTCATCTGTGGTGTCGGACGTTTGGACAGTATTCTCCACAGGCCAACAGGTGGGCGTGACTACAATTCCTTACGTTGCTTTAGTTCGTTTCAAACTTACGCTTACTTTAATAAATCTAATACAGTCAAAGAAAAATGTGTCAATAAAAATATAATTTCGGGGGAAGACGACTGAACGTATTTTTAAACACCGAAGGGCAGGTAACTGTTTTAGATTATCAACATTTGCAAACAAAACATATGTAGTTATTGCAAGGTTTAATGAAAATTTTTAAATTTTGAATCAAGAACATGCTGATGAAGGAACTGTTCCAAATTACCTTCTTTTTCTTTTTTATATATGTGAAATAAATATAGGAGAAGAATATAAAAAAATGTCCACAAGGAGTGATTCGTCTGCAAACCATACACCTCCTAGCAATGTTCTGAGGAAGAATGCAGCAAGTGAAATACATTATGCTATAACTTGGTTGTAGTGAGATTATTTTTCTAAAATAAAATAACCAAATGGAAACGTAGGATAAACATGTTTTTAAAAATTAATAAAACAGGAATAACATAAAACCCTTTACCAAGATAAGAAATCAATGAATATTGACATTGTCTGCCACCCTGCCCTCAATTATCTTCCCCGCCAGCCAACGAAAAAGATGAAACAAAAATTAAATTCTTTAAAATGATGAGTTCAGCCGTTTGATGCTTGGCTGATTACCTTAATTACCCATCCTGATTATTGGATAATCCTCGCTAATACTAGGTCGTTAAACCCAATTACATATAATCATTTTAAGACCACATTTATCCGCTTAATATCAAAGTTTTTTTTTCCTTTGGTTCTCATCTATTCATGTTAAGCTAAAGATTTTTGACTATCGCTAAACATAACAAAATGTCGATCAGGAGATTGAGGTTGAACATTATCTCGGATATTTAAGCTGACCGTTCATTGCTTTCATTGTGTACAATGATCAAAAAATAAGTCAGATATAGATTATCATATTGAATCAACAGTTAAAATTGTCGTGTTGTTAAGCAAAATGATTCCAATCAGAGCGTATCACATTCTGATGATATTTTAAAGGCGGCTGGGAACAGCGTGGTCCCTCATAGTTGTGGTCTGTGAACACTGCTTCACTTGTGTATTACCATCGGATGCAATAATCGTATGTATAGGAGTGTCGTTTCCCACGATGCGATGTCCAAAGTTCTCTTTATTATTTTTTGATTCGTTGAATTCTTCATAAAATTGAAACTCTGTCTCTAAGTTCAGAGTACAGTTTCTTACATAATAAACTATTCACCATGGAGTAACAGAAACACTCCATCAGATGAATGGCTACTCCGCCTCCCACGGTTAGGAAATGGACAGCACACACCGGAAGCTGAATTTATAAGCTGACCAGTTGTATTGAAGGACAGACAAGTGCGTGGGTATTTTTAGCGTTTGTAAAACCATGGGGTAAAAAAATCAAGTTTATTTGATCGTAAATCTTTTCCACAGAAAAGTATCCGGACAAGTCCCTGGAGACAGCAAGTCAGCAGCAGTCAGAGATCGATAAATGGATGTGTAGGGGCGGGATTGAGGGGCTGATACCTGGCCAGGTTTTAAGGTAAGTTACTCCAGATTGGTGTTCAGGGGAATGAATCGCTATGTGTTTAAATTTGCCTGACAAATATAAGATTTCAAAATACATATATTTCCGGAATTCGGACGTGGAATGGTTTTTTTTTGTTGTTCTTTTAAGAAACCAGGAAAACCAACACTCTATCAACATTTAAAACTCTAATAAAAATATAACTCTTGACATAAGCCATGGATAAGCGTAGGATGCAATAATCTTACGTATAGCAGGATGGTCTGTAACAGATAAGATAGATTTCTATCAAAGAAGTCTAACAGCCCACATATATTCATTTTAAAATCCTTAGCATGGATCGCGCAGTGAATAACGTTGAGAAGTATGGGAGTGCAATTTTTGTAGCCAAATTATTTGAAGTGGCCTGAAAAAGTTGAAAGTATTTGATAATAAAGTGTGTGCTAATTAAGTGCTTGCTAATAAAGTGTTAGCTAATAAAGTGTTTGCTAATAAAGTGTTTGCTAATAAAGTGTTTGCTAATAAAGTGTTTGCTAATAAAGTGTTTGCTAATAAGTTATTTGCGGGATTATTTTCAGAAAATTAAAATTACCTCTACTTATTAGTAAATTGAAAAAACTTTGAATAGTTGGTTTTAAAATAATTTATTTTCTAATTTTATCTTTAAAATATTTACCAACCCAAAAATGCTTGTAAACTTCAGGTGAAAACAACCTCACTCAGACAAATAATATAGATGATCATTGGAGTAAGATACCCCCCCCCCACCCCCCCTCACCCACTCATTCATTTGATGCGATTGATGTCAGTCATGATATAATGCACTATGTAAATATCCATACGCGGAAAATACAAGTAAAAACAAAGTAGTTCTTACATTTATATTCAAAATACGTGATCAAATAGTTGTTAGCTTGTGTTGGAGAAAGTTGGCGAAGTTTATGTCAACAGTGCTCAAAATGACGCCACACATTGGAGAATATTTATCCTATTACTATTACTATCCATGCCCTTTTAAATATTCTCCATTAGTAATGAGTAATACAGCACGAGTGTAATCGATAAGATAAAACATTTCCCTGATCTCGTATTATTGTCCTTAATATTATTCCATAATCTTTACAATCTGTTCTTCATTGTTTATTTTAGAACACTATATTTAGAACTCACTTGAAAATGTCGATACATTTACTTTTTAAAAAGCTGCAGTGTCCAATCAGTGTAATAAGTTATTAAAAAAGCTGCAGTGTCCAGTCATTGTCCAGTCAGTGCAATTGTTAAATATTATAAACCCAGCAGTTCAATACCTTTATTTTGTCTTGTTAACAAAAACTGCAAATAATCGAAAACTGGAAGCTACGCGAAAATGATATATGTTGTTGGACTGACTTAGATGTCCAAATTATTTGCAATGCTTTGTTTTAAGAGAAAATATTAATACAGCAGAAGACGCCGATTCTTGGTTTATTCAATCAGAGAATGACGTCACTTTTTTGTTTGTCTTTAGAAAAATTAGAAAAAGAAATCCTTTAATAAAATAACAAACTGAAGTAGGTGCACAATATCTTATTGGATTTTGTCACGTCTATATGACGTAATAACGGTGATTTGACATAACGACGTCCATTTGACACAAAGAAGTCCATTTGACATAATGACGTCCATTTGACATAATGACGTCCATTTGACATAACGACGTCCATTTGACATAACGACGTCCATTTGACATAATGACGTCTATTTGTGTCACTACAGCAGCATCTTTTTTCCCACAAGTAATGTCCCGTTATTTTGCCAAGTGTTTTTTTTCTGCCGATTTTGAACGTGCGTAGACGCAATCCTAAATGTAAACAATATAACAAGGAGAATGTCTGCACTAGGGCACATCAATATTTTCTCGGTACCGGAGTGATTGACATATGGCTACAACAAGCCAGCTACCTCTTCTTGTCTCTGCTATTGCAAATAATTATTAGTGATAACACACTGATATTTATAGTCGTGTAAAAAGGTGGTGTGACATATGGAAAAACTGTCATATTTTTCATAGATGTCATTTTCCTGGAGTTTTTAAATAATTAACACATTTAATTATAAATGTGTATTCATATAATATGCATTAGGTGTGGACAGACTGTTCACTTTGTGAACTATGAACTATAGTCTATACGTGTGGTTGGTTTGTGTTCGGAACAGTGTTAGTCAATTGTTAGAAAAGTCATTTAGTTATGGGAAAAGTTCGCTTCAATAAATCTGTGAGTTTTAAAATAGTTGTGTGTTCAGCTCTAGCGTTCCTTAACTTTTACTTAATTTTCAAGATAGCGCCAGTTGTTAGAAATTCAGACACTATAATAGCAATGAATGTCTCCCAGGTTCACCAACAGACACAACATTTTGTATTAACAATCTCATCTGTACTTGCCCGTCTTCAGATTTTACTGACATAAGTCGAAAAATAATTGATTTCCTTTAAATGAATGAAATATAAATATAACCTAACGTCAATCATATTTTACGTTCAGTTGCGGTCAATATTTTTACAAACTGATCCCCCCCCCCGTCCCCGGGTCCCGTTTCTATGTAAGTCACCAAAACCTGGCCGAGCATTTCGAGTCTGCAGACATTTGTCTGATTTCCTCTGGGAGATGAGTTGAATGAACGTGTGGACAGACATGCTGCATTCCAGGGGGAGGTAGAGTTGGTCAGAATATTAGCCCAGAGTTAGCGGACATAAATAATCAGCCTGCTCTGCACAGGGGCACCTCAAACACTTTGGTATCAAACACCAGTTTATAATAGGGCACACAGTTTGGATAATGTGTCAATCATTCAAGCTCAAATTAAAATATGTAATATTTGGGTATGTGATTGCCACAGTTTATATTTTTAATCAGATGTAAACAGTTTTGGAGGCTTGGGGTTGTACGAGACAAAAGTTTTCGCCATTGTGGTTGGGAGGGGGGCATCATTTTATAAATATTAAATTAATTAATAGTATTAAAGTTAATTAGAAATAAAAAGGTGTAAACTATGCCATCCCTAGATTTAACGATCAAATAATTTACTTGATTACTTCGTTCAGGTTATCGAATATGTTGAAATAAAACTTTTAATATATAAGATATCTCATTGTTCATATCCGACCCTTCCTTTACGCGACGCGTACGCACAACTCAGTAGGTACTTGAATTCAACACAATTGTTCCCTTTTAAATGTTTTAAACCTTGTGGGAATTGTTAGCTGGTGCATGTGAGGCCATACACGTTATATGGATGTTACAGGTTAGTTTTATGTGTTACATTATCCAACTACAGATAATATGTTCCAAACAAAAATAATGCTACCCTTTTACGAATATTACTTTCCAACCACTGACATTATTACCCTAAAAATGCTAATATAATGATAATATTACACCATCATACATAAAATTTTACCCTACCACTGATTATATTACCCACCATATATATCATTGCCCTGTCTCAGTCAATATTACACTAACAGCTATATATATATAATTCACCAAAGCGAGTATGTGCAAATAAGCGTGACGAATGACCCTTGCTGGGGTCGGCCAATCACAGTTTATGGTTGGCAAGCTAAGGTGGTGAAGGGTGGTGGGCATGTAAATAACCTCAGTGCGAATGCCTCAAGACTAACAATGCGTTGGTGGTTCCTCCCCACCGCCGTTCACTAGCGTTGTCTTGATTTCTTCGTGCAGTAGTTTGGGTCCGTTCCCCCCCCCTTTCTTTGCACTATCGATGAGCAAGTCTGCGGTGTATGCTACGCCGCGGGGCGTATCTAGTAGATATTATTCCTGTAACACATTGTTAACGAACTACAACTAATGTTACCTTACTAAGTAGGCAATAAGTTTACACTACAACTGATAATATTACCATACTACATATCATTTTACCCTACCACTGATAATATTACCATACTACATATAATTTTACCCTACCACTGATAATATTAACACACTACATATAATTTTACCCTACCACTGATAATATTAACACACTACATATAATTTTACCCTACCACTGATAATATTAACACACTACATATAATTTTACCCTACCACTGATACTATTACCATACTACATATAATTTTACCCTACCACTGATACTATTACCATACTACATATAATTTTACCCTACCACTGATAATATTAACACACTACATATAATTTTACCCTACCACTGATACTATTACCATACTACATATAATTTTACCCTACCACTGATACTATTAACATACTACATATAATTTTACCCTACCACTGATAATATTACCACACTACATATAATTTTACCCTACCACTGATAATATTAACACACTACATATAATTTTACCCTACCACTGATAATATTACCATACTACATATAATTTTACCCTACCACTGATAATATTACCACACTACATATAATTTTACCCTACCACTGATAATATTAACACACTACATATAATTTTACCCTACCACTGATAATATTAACACACTACATATAATTTTACCCTACCAATGATAATATTAACACACTACATATAATTTTACCCTACCACTGATAATATTAACACATTACATATAATTTTACCCTACCACTGATAATATTAACACACTACATATAATTTTACCCTACCACTGATAATATTAACACACTACATATAATTTTACAATACCACTGATAATATTAACACACTACATATAATTTTACCCTACCACTGATAATATTACCACACTACATATAATTTTACCCTACCACTGATAATATTAACACACTACAGATAATTTTACCCTACCACTGATACTATTACCATACTACATATAATTTTACACTACCACTGATAATATTACCATACTACATATAATTTTACCCTACCACTGATAATATTAACACACTACATATAATTTTACTCTACCACTGATAATATTAACACACTACATATAATTTTACCCTACCACTGATAATATAAACACACTACATATAATTTTACCCTACAACTGATAATATTAACACACTACATATAATTTTATTCTACCACTGATAATATTAACACACTACATATAATTTTACCCTACCACTGATAATATTACCACACTACATATAATTTTACCCTACCACTGATATTATTAACACACTACATATAATTTTACCCTACCACTGATAATATTAACACACTACATATAATTTTACCCTACCACTGATAATATTAACACACTACATATAATTTTACCCTACCACTGATAATATTAACACACTACATATAATTTTACCCTACCACTGATAATATTAACACACTACATATAATTTTACCCTACCACTGATAATATTAACACACTACATATAATTTTACCCTACCACTGATAATATTAACACACTACATATAATTTTACCCTACCACTGATAATATTAACACACTACATATAATTTTACCCTACCACTGATAATATTACCACACTACATATAATTTTACCCTACCACTGATAATATTACCATACTACATATAATTTTACCCTACCACTGATAATATTACCACACTACATATAATTTTACCCTACCACTGATAATATTACCACACTACATATAATTTTACCCTACCACTGATAATATTACCACACTACATATAATTTTACCCTACCACTGATAATATTACCACACTACATATAATTTTACCCTACCACTGATAATATTACCACACTACATATAATTTTACCCTACCACTGATAATATTACCACACTACATATAATTTTACCCTACCACTGATAATATTAACACACTACATATAATTTTACCCTACCACTGATAATATTAACACACTACATATAATTTTACCCTACCACTGATAATATTAACACACTACATATAATTTTACCCTACCACTGATAATATTACCACACTACATATAATTTTACCCTACCACTGATAATATTACCACACTACATATAATTTTACCCTACCACTGATAATATTACCACACTACATATAATTTTACCCTACCACTGATAATATTACCACACTACATATAATTTTACCCTACCACTGATAATATTACCACACTACATATAATTTTACCCTACCACTGATAATATTACCACACTACATATAATTTTACCCTACCACTGATAATATTACCACACTACATATAATTTTACCCTACCACTGATAATATTACCACACTACATATAATTTTACCCTACCACTGATAATATTACCACACTACATATAATTTTACCCTACCACTGATAATATTACCACACTAAATACCCTACATGATAATATTACCACTACATAATTTTACCCTACACTGATAATATTACCACACTACAGATGAAAATTACCTTCCCACTGATAATATTACCACACTACAGATAAAATTACCACACTGCCGATAATATTGCCCAGCTACTGTTGATTTCTCCCCCCCCCACCACCACCCCCATGTTAATCCTAACTGCGTGACAAATGTACTTGCTATCATTGATGCCACTTTTGTCTTCATTAGCCGCCACATCTCGTTCATTTTTAGCTGTGGGGCGTCGAGTTTTATTGGCACGCACACAATGGACGGGGGCGTTGGGTTGGGGCGCTGGCCGGGACGCTATCTGTTTGTTTATTTTAGGGCACCTCATTCCCAATTTATCGACGCAGTTACAATTTTGATGAACGGAACCTGAGAGTTCGTCCCTCGGCGGGGATGTATTCATATTTCATAGTCCACGAGATTTACGGGTCCCATGGTTGTTGAAATAGGGGCTTTAACATACATATTTCACGGCGGTCCCAGATTTTATTTCTATGATTTAATCTACAATAAATTCTGCACGTTCAATTTCTGGGTGGGACGTCCAAGTCGTAAAACATCTCGTCTGTATACATCATACCTCCTGGATACATCATACCTCCTGTATACATCATACGTCCTGGATACATCATACCTCCTGGATACATCATACCTCCTGGATACATCGTACCTCCTGGATACATCATACCTCCTGGATACATCAGTCATGGGAGATGTTATTTTGTTAATTTTGTTTGTTGTGTATCACATTTCTTGATGGGGTATGACGTCATTTTATCTAATTTTTAAACGCAAAGTCGTGGTCTACAAATTTATTCACGACAGTTTTATGAAGTCGTTGTAAGACTTTAAAAGCTTTTCTACGGGGAAAGTTTAAAAAACAATTGAAGGCCAATAACTGATAAAGTAGTAGAGTGGTATTACGTCATAGGGTTATGTATGGCTCAGATGTTAGGATTGCAAATTTTACGTGTGAAAATTGTGAGCGTAGAATATTGCTAAGAAACAAATATTTCAATAATAACATTTTAATTTCAACACGTGTTTTCAAACAATCTGTAAAGGGTGGGTGCACTATGTTAGAATGGTTAGCATCGAGATATAGTGACTCAAACGCATGCACTTAAACATTATACACTCACACACACACACACGACATACATAGACTTGCATAGATACGCACAAAAACATGCACACACAATCACAGACAAACGCTCGCACACACACGTGCACAAATGTACACCCTCACAACTGCAAACTTATCTACAGATTTTCAACTTTGAACGGTTGGCTAGATCAGGTTTCGGGAAACCATGGCTCGTGAGCCAGATGTGGCTCTATTGATGGGTGCATCTGGCTCCCAGACAAATATTTGATTATTTAAAAATTTTATTTTTATTTCAGACTTCTTTGATCTACATATTAATTGCATATAAAAAACAGCATATCAATGTTATTAAAAAGCAGTTCAGATACATAATTATTGTACTTTTGGTATTAAAATTACACAAAATGCACACATTTACTTAAATTTTTAGTTTTAAACATAATTTATGGCTCTCAAAGAATTACTTTTCAAAATATGTGGTGTTTATGGCTCTCTCAGACAAAATATGTGGTGTTTATGTCTCTCTCAAACAAAATATGTGGTGTTTATGGCTCTCTCAGACAAAATATGTGGTGTTTATGGCTCTCTCAGACAAAATGGGTGTTTATGGCTATCTCAGACAAAAAGTTTCCCGACCCCTGGGCTAGAGGTTCAAAACATGGCCGTGTATAACTGATTTTTTGATTGGTCAAATTCTCTGCATTCTAAATGTGTCTAAACATGTTATTTTTGAATGCAGATTGAGATGATGAATAATGTCAACAATGGTTAAATGACATCCACTAATTCCCGCCATTTCTCCTTCACGCCATCTATTTCGGTGATAGCTTTCCTACTGATACGGTCTAACTTGTCAGACTATTTGGGTGATAGCTTTCCTACTGATACGGTCACTCTCAGACCATTTGGGTGAGCTTTCTACTGATACGGTCTAACTGTTGACTATCATCTCGTCATAACATTTGATCTTGGAATGTAGGTGTATTAGTGATCACAAGTCTATCTCAAGGGCGTTTCATTTTTTATATTCTCTATCATTCCAAAGACCAGTATTGTACTTTACCCATTAGTACAAAATCAGGTAACGAATCTATAGAGCCACGTCCTTCCCTTGTGATGATTTTTGATCATTTAAACACAGTATTTTGAATATTGTATCTATAAAATCAATTTCAAACACTTTTTTGATGCTTTCTTTAATTAGTTATATCCAAAAGACATAGAATGGAAAGGCAACCATAATTCTCTATAAAGATCAAACAAAATTGTCTTGTGTCACTAAGTCCATATGTGAAACAATTACAAATGTAATGATATCATAAAACTATAATGCTTCTTCACATTACTTAGACCTATAATAGAATATTCATCTTTTGTACCGGACCTATATATCAAAGAAAAGCTAGGGAATTCGTTAAATCATTAAACCTTGAAACTCTAGAGAATATAAGGGAAAAAAAAGCAATGCAGTAATAAGAATAAGGCATTAAATTACTTTTAAATATTGATGATATAACTCTTGGACAAGCGTAGATCGCAATAAATTGCCGTATAGAAGGACGTCTGTATTGTACACGATAAGATCAAATGTTTGTTTATGCGAGGCCAGTTTAAATTTGAGGTCATTGTAGACATCAGACCCCATTTGAAGGGCCCCTGGATGTCGTGCCGAATCTGGTGTTTTCTTTCTTTAGTATCTGACCCAATAACTCCAAATAGCCGCAATCTTGGCCATGCATGACTTTGAGACACAAGGGAAGATAATCCAAGCGCACTCCACCAATCCCAGCAGGAACAGTTTTTGTGTCTGCTCCTAAATAGCTACTACGTTTAACTGAACTCTGGCAGAGAAATAACCCCAAATAATTGCCGGGCATTTTTCTGTCTGCGTGCTTCCCCTCACATCCAGAACAAAAGTTCCTGATCTATATGGATTAACTTAATAACGGTGACTAAAATGGTTTTTCTCTGAAATATACAGCAATGAAGTACCCCGCATTTTTCGTAGCGGATGCCAAAAATTTGACGTATTTCTCCCTGAATGTTCAAAAATGAACGTCCTGTTTATGTCTGAGTGTTGTTTATTTTTCGTCGTCCTTCAAAATATAACCCAGTTCCACCATTTAATCCCACGCATTCCATCCGTCCATGGTTTAAATACTAACTTAACGAAGCTGGACAATGGTCAAGTTCGTCTCAAACTGCGATGCCCATTTATTTCAATAATAAATCAATTTTCTTAATTCGGGCTACTTATAAAGTTTTTCAATTTGAATTGTGTTGAGTTTAAGAGTAAAAAAAAATGAACATTATGGCGTTGAAAAACATGAAAATTCTGACTTTGAAAAACATGAACATTATGGCCTTGAAAAACACACTAACATTCTGGCGTTGAAAAGCATGAACAATCTGACGTTGAAAAACATGAACATTATGGCCTGGAAAAACACACTAACATTCTGGCGTTGAAAAGCATGAACAATCTGACGTTGAAAAACATGAACATTATGGCCTTGAAAAACACACTAACATTCTGGCGTTGAAAAGCATGAACATTATGAAGTTGAAAAACATGAAGACTCTGGCGTTCTTTAATTGTGATTGCCAAATCTCAAGTTCTGTGTCATCAAAGTATAGCCCCATCCCTACACTAAATGATGGCTTGAAATGATTGCTCAACATAGTTGTTTATCATGATGGATCAGAATTATAGATAAACGTTATGTACGAGATGAAGGTTCAACACTTCCACAACAACATGTTTTGTATCTGAATTTTGCTTTCCTGTATGTCTTTAAAATGGCGATAATTTATGTCCCCCCCCCCTGTCGTTGGTTTGTTGGAAAGAAACTTCTGTCCAAGTAGCGGTAGGAAATGTTTAGTGAACCCGTAATGGCCCTGGCTCGTTGGCCCTGGCTCGTTGGCCCTGGCTCGTTGGCCCTGGCACGTTGTCCCTGGCTCGTTGGCCCTGGCTTGTTGGCCATGGCTCACAAGGCGGGCGAGCTCTTGTGTCATCAAAAAAAAATGTCTTCAATTTACTGTTTTTGTCACATCTAGTGTACCGTGTGTGGGTGTGGGGGGGGCGCTATTCCTTGAGTGGCCGCCTTGTCCCAGGTCAGTGGTGTCGAACCTTTTTGGGGCTGCGTGCCCAAAGTTTAACCAAAACCCACTTATTTATAGTAAAGGGCCAGCACTCCAATGGAACCCCAAAATGTGGGTTTGGATGGGTTGGTTTGATTAAGGAAGTAATATTATATTAGCGTGCCGACTGTGGCACGCGTGTCATAGGATCGCCATCACTGTCCTTGTTAATTGTAATTTTTATTAATAGAAATAAGAAATGGGTGGTAACTCTTAAATGTAAATTGGCTTAATAATTCCTTCATGAAAATAAAAAATTTTAAAAATAGAAGTAAAAATTTTTAAAAACCACGTTATTATAAGCGGACTAAAAAGAAGAAAATAATTTTTAAAAATTTCCACAGAATTGTGTTGTATAAATTTTTTTCTGGATTGATAAAAATTTCAAACTTTTTTGCTCAAGTATGGCATCTGTCCGTCTACGAAAGACGATAGATTTATCTTTATTATTTGCAGCTCTTGGTGTGGCTGATGAGACCAATCCTTGAGTGGCAGTCTCTTTCTGCATGACACACACACGAAAGCAGTGGGGCAGTGTTGCCTGGCCTTTCTCCTCGCTCTTTTCCCGACTGCTTCTGCCCTAGTTTGCTCCTCTGCTCTTAGTGATCCTTCTTTCACTATAGCCCGCCACATGGACCTATCCTCTGCCAGGTTTTCCCAGTTTTGTATATCAATGTTGGCTACTTTCATGTCTCTCTTGCATATGTCCACGTATCTGAGACATGGCAGACCAACCGACCTTTTCCCTGTCGCCAGCTCGCTGTAAAGCACATCCTTGGGTATGCGACCAGTTTGCATCCTCTTGACGTGTCCAAGCCAACGGAGGCGTCTTTGGCTTAATATTGCTGCAATACTACTCATGCTTGCTTGAGCCAGGACCTCTGTGTTGGGGACTTTCTCTTGCCATTTGATGTCTAGGATGCGGCGCAGGCATCTGAGGTGGAAGCTATTGAGCCTTCTTTCATGCCTGGTATAGGTGGTCCAAGACTCGCATCCATAGAGGAGTGTGCTCAGTACGTAGGCCTGGTATACCTGCAGCCTAGTCCTTGCTGTGAGTTTGGCATTGGACCAGACACTTTTGTACAGTCTAGCCATAACAGTTGCTGCCTTCCATATCCTACTACTTATCTCATCTTCCAGTGAGAGGGTGCTCGAGATGTTTGATACCATATAAGTAAAACTGTCAACAGCATCCAGGTTGCAGTCGTCAATGGTGATAGTCGGGAGAGAGGCAGCATCCTGTGCCATAATGTTGGTTTTCTTTATACTTATGGTCAGGCCAAACTCTTTGCAGGCAGCGGAGAAGCTGGATACAAGGTTCTGCAGGGGAGAGAAAAACTATTTGCTCAAGTACTATGATGTAATATGACTAAAAACGTGGGGCGGGCACTTCTCAGGCTTAACTAATTCAATTCACTCATTTTCTTACTGGTCGTTTGTAAACCCTAATCATTTCAGCCAAACGCCTAAAATTCTTTAAGTTTATACAGAAGGCTACCAGAAATGAAGTTTTTTGGTTATGTTAAAAATACATAAATGCATAAAGGGTTGTACTCAGCAGTACTGCATGATAGTTAAAAATTTAGTAATTTAACATAACGTCAATAATTTTTAACAAGAGTTTATTCTATTTCTTTGACTTTACACCAACCAGCCCCCCCACCCCCAATAATAACAAGACCGACTTACTGTGTGAATACATGATGGGAACTGTCATGTGTCTCAAAGTTTACTGGCCAAGCCAAGGTTGTGATTCTGATATGATGTTGCAAGACACACGTTCCTTACGCATCTGGTTTTTCTGGGGGATTTTGGATTTCTTTGGAACGATAGATTTTTTGGGTATTTTTTGTTCCCTATTGGTGACATAACATGAATATTTTCTCAACTCATGAATGGGTAATACTTTACATTGTACTAGCAAATCTAAGTAAAATTTTCCAAATAAATGCAGCAGTTTCCTGTTATTTTATAATCATTTCAGAGATAGATTTACGATTAAACCCCTTATACCTTGAATTTAAAAAAAATAAAAGTCACATTTTTAAAAAGTAAAACAAAAACAATTATCATTTGGATTTCTACGTTATAACTTACGAAAACCTGCCTTAGTACATGTCGTGTTTATAAAATTAATGTCACTTCCTAATGAAACACAATAGGTTTGTACTCCGTGGATATAATTAACACTGAGGTGCGACTAATCCAGAGGATTAGGTGGTGGGTGAAGACAATGTCTGCTTTTCAAGTGGACGGGAGGAGTGGGCGGGGGGCAAACATTTTCATGTATTTGGAATTATGAAAGCGATTGTATTATGTTTAGGGTGTAAATGTGTATGTATTTAAGTATAGATTTTTGTGTAATTTTTGTGAAGTTTGAGTACGTGTCTTTAGTTATATGAAAATGTACACACATTGTGTGATTGTTTTCACAATTATTGGTGTCAAAGTGACTGTCCTTATATGTCTAATTATGTTTCTGAGTGTGCATAATTACGAGTAAGATTATGTGAATTATTATAATTGTATCATTTAAAAAATTTGATTCTACAACAACGTTCAACAATACAGTTATTTTATTGAACCGAACAAATGCCATTAAATGCCTCAAGTTTACTGTATGAGTTTGGAACAGTGTACGTGGAGTTATTATATATATATTAACTAGTGTATTACCCGTCATAAATGACGGTAGTTTTCAAAATGGATATATTTTAGTTTTTGTAATTGTCCCTTTCGCCTGAAAGCCGCATAGTAAATAATCAAAAAATGTAAAGACCAAGAGAGAAAAATTAAATCTCTTTTCCATATTGAACAATTTTATGCGGACGTTTGAAAATAGCGGTGTTTTTTTCTGTTTTTTTTATTTTGCAGTATTTTTTTCAGCGCTATTTTTTAGCGGTGCACTTTCTAAAATCTAGCGTTACGAATGGACATAGCAGAGTATATATTTTGATTATATATACGAATATATGTGCTATGAGAAAATCTCCAAGCTTAGGCTTCGCTTTATATATGTTTGCATGAATAATAATGATATAATCATGATAATAGTAAATGCATAGTGAATTACACACAGCATAAGGTGATACTACAGCAAAGAAGTTTGAAGTTCGAAGTATTAACAAATATTGCTGAGGAGTCAGCCGGATGTTAACTTGCGGCATTGAATAGTGCGCACCAATTATGAGTGCACCAATAATACAGCACAGTGCCTTAAAAATAAATTATGTGACTTTAATGTGATCCACATCAAGCACATCTGTGATTTGAAGCAGTTTAAGCTTCATTGATGATTATGACTTGTCAGTTTATTCGCCCATTTGTCCATTCATTATTACCACAACATTACCAAAACATGTAAAAAAATAAAATGTAATTTTTACACATGTTAATAACAAACAACTATTCATTTTGCATGAAACGTAGTAAGCAAAGTTCGTCATAGGATAACAGAAAAGATTAAATTATCAACTTTTATTCATACTAGCTGACCCGCGGCGTAGCATACGCCGCTAATGATTTAGTGATGGGTGAAGACTTCCTGAAAGACACAGTTGTCAAAATGGGGTGGGTTTGGGCAAACGACTGTGAGTGAATGAAAAGAAGGAACTCTGGAGAGACCCGCGGCGTATCACCCGTAAAAAATGAAGGAAGTGTTCAGCCAAAATCTATTTATTTTGAAAAATTCACTTTTTTAGGGCACCTACGGCGCCCACCTTTTTCAAAATCCCAACTTACTTGTCCTTATTTGATCAATACGAAATATTAAACTTTCTGAAATGTACACGAAGTATTTTATAACTTTTTACATTGTTCCCTTTTTACAAAATTAAAATATCAGCTAAAACAATGACGTCATATAATTATTTTTTTTACAGGCATATTTACTTTGCACACCTTTTGATGCATTTGTGGAGTAATTTGGTGCGCTGCTATCTAAAATTAGTATCTGTTGAACATACTTGCAGCTTGTCTCGCAGGGTCCGACCACAAAGAGAATTATATATATAGATTTACAATTTAATATAAACGTGTTAGTAATTCACATAAACGTTTTTTTATTATTGTCAAGTCAGCACCTTTTCAAGATCTATTATGACTTGTCAGTTTATACGCCCATTGGTCCATACATTATTACCTTTACATTATCAAAAACATGTAAATAAAAAATTGTAACTATTTACAAATTAAATAACAATGAACTATTTATTTTGCATGAAACCTTTGAAGTAAAGTTAATCACTGTATAAAGGAAGATATTACAATATCTTCAGGTAATCGTATATAAAATTTAATATACACGTTTTAGGAATTGTAATAAACGTTTTCATTATTGTCAAGTCAGCACCCCTTCCAGTTCTATATTAAAAGCAAAGATTTTAAAATTCCAAATTAGTATAAGATGCGTTAAAATATTACATGTAAATAACAATAAT
Organism: Ampullaceana balthica; assembly: GCA_944989445.1. Taxonomy (NCBI): domain Eukaryota; kingdom Metazoa; phylum Mollusca; class Gastropoda; family Lymnaeidae; genus Ampullaceana; species Ampullaceana balthica. The sequence goes on along the minus strand of CALYLW010000599.1, from coordinate 111,006 downwards.
AAAAAAAAACTATTGTGGGGAGGAGTCCGATTTTTAAATATGCAATCTCAAAGTATTTAAAAGAAAAACAAACACTAAACTGAAGCATAAGTTGGCAAATTTCATTTGCAGTAATAAATAATGGCTTTGTAGTTCAAAACGCATCGAAACTTGACAACCAAACGACAACTAATTGTAAATTTCATGAACAGAAAAACGAATTTTATATATTAATATAGAAAATTAAATTTATAATTAAGTACGTAATATTGACATGGACACACACAAAAAACGGACATTTACTACAAAAAATAATAATATTATTAATCACATCAAATAAAACATGGCTCTTTTTACTTCGTTCCCTTCACAAATTAATAAATGCTCAAATAATGACGTCACGTCACAATATTTTATGGCTAGAAATTCATTTTGTTAATCTCGAACGCAACATTTTTACTCCTATAATTTCTTTTTTTTATCGGGAGTTACCTCGCATAGCGTCACGGACAGACATTGCAAATTATATTGTTTATAATATATATATATTATCACAACATACATAATTCCCGTAATGGATGTAATGCTTCTTGGATGTAATGCTTATTTGTTCAATTGTGCGCACCAAAAATTACTGCACCAAATATAACTCTTTTCGAAGTTCCGCATACAATAATTGTTCAATATGATAATAAATGAATCAAATTAAAAAATAAATAAAATAAATGAAAGTTGTGCATTACGTTATTTTTTAATATGATGTGTATTTATTTTGAAAACTTTTTTTGACGGTGAAACGCTAGTATATACATATTGTTCATAAACACAAGACATGTTGAAAACAATGAGTGTCACATGCCTTTAGCAATAAAGACATGCGATTTGCCTCCAATATTAAATTGCCAACATAATGAAAAGTTGTTCTAGGTTTGAATAACTCTTTTCTCTTCCTTCTGTATTATCTCCGCCTACCTTGTATAACTTTAGTAGCTTACGAACGTATGTGTCCATGCATTAACAAGAGTTTAGTTATCTTGACATCCTCTCATTATTTTGTCTGCTTGCTCAATTGTATTGCGTCTATCAATGGTTGTTGACCTACTGTTGCACACCTCATTTTCTATTCAATTTCTCCTCGGCTCTAAAGGTCTTACACTAGGGCTCAACGGCAGAGCAATGAGGAAATCCAGTCTAGCGTAATCCTGATGAATGGGTTGTAGCTACGGCTGAAATAAGCGTCCCGGAACTACAACCAAATGGCGTGTATGTGTTGGCATGTGTGTGTGTTTGTGAGTGCAAGGATTAATCTCGTTAAGAGACCAAAATCAATTTCACGTTCTCTAATATATTGATGATTGCAAGTAGCTGTTTGCATCGAGAGTTTCACTGGATGTCAGGGCAAAAGTTGAGATAAGTGATGCTGAAGGGGAAAAACTGTATGAAAACTAGAAAGATAAAACCAACTTCATATCGGCACAAGTTATGACTTAAATATGTTTGTTGAGGACAGTTAACACGATTGCAACTCTGTCTTGGGTCATCAAATCATTTAAAGCTACTAGAAAATAAATGTTGATTAAATAAATGTGAACCAGAGTTTCAATCAGTTGAAAGTAAGTTAACGAGAAAAAGGGAAACTGAAGGTAAGGTTGAAGTGAAAAAGTAGACAAAAGGTAAGAAATGGGGGGGGGGAGAGAGAGAGAGAGAGAGAGAGAGAGAGAGAGGAGAGAGAGAGAGAGAGAGAGAGAGAGAGAGAGAGAGAGAGAGAGAGAGAGAGAGAGAGAGAGAGAGAGAGAGAGGAATCTGACGTAAGAAGTGGATGGAAATGATAATAGTAGTAAAGAAGGGAAATAATTAAAATTCTGTAAATTCGATGACATGGACGATAAAAGCCTCAGACCTTGACCTTCACTTAGTTCAATTTTTTTTAGAAAATGTTACAATGAAAGGACATTGAAATAATACATGCATTATAGGGAAACAAATTAATTAAATACTAATGTAATTAAATGAATGCTAATTTAGTACTATAGATTTATTTTTAAATCCTTTGATCATCTCATTATTCTTGTATTTTCTACATTAGTAGGAGTCCCAATTTAAATAATATACGTTTAAAAGACACTTTCATTTTCAAAATGTTTAGCATGCTAATGGTGGGCTTATGACGTGCTAATGGTGTGCTTATAGTGTGCTAATGGTGTGCTAATGACGTGCTAATGGTGTGCTAATGACGTGCTAATGACGTGCTAATGGTGTGATAATGACGTGCTTATAATGTGCTAATGACGTGCTAATGGTGTGCTAATGACGTGCTAATGGTGTGCTAATGACGTGCTATTAAATGGTGTGCTCATAGTGTGCTAATGACGTGTTAATGGTGTGCTAATGACGTGCTTCTAATGTGCTAATAGGGCACTGCAAGGGACCTTTAATTATGTTTAATTTTTCTGTTTAAAAAAGACAAAATTAATCAAATCTAATTTTTAAAAACAACAGGTGAAAAAAAATCACAGAATGGAGTAGCTTCCCTTGAAAAATTTCCTCTTCATAACCCGCTGTCCCTCGTACATAAATATTTGTTTGATTATATATTCTATAAGAATCTCTTATCAAAATTCCTAACGACTGTTATAGTAACTTCAGTGTTCAACTGATTAATAAATAATAAAAAATATAGAAATTAAACATATGTAATACGTATCCAAGAGTTAGCGTTCGTGGTATAGAACTAAAACCTTCATAGAACCAATCATCGGTTCTGTCAAAAGCAGGACAGAAAATTCAAATTAGGGGTCAAAAAGTACAGTTGCTTAAGACGGGGTGAGGTTGGGTTTAGCTGTAAGAAAATTGCGTGAAATTAGCCTGTCATGACAAGAGCGTACAGTGTGGGGTTAGTGGTCTCCCTTGTAGTCTAGTGATGTGGCGTTAGGATCTCAGTTGTCTCCATAGAAGTCCAGCGATAAGGACCTAGCAGGAAAAGGAGTGTACAAGACATTGGGGAGGGGGGTATTTTTTAAAATGAGTTGATGAAAGGAATGCTCATTCAATTTGAAAGGAAATATTTTATTTCTGAAAGCCTTTGATTAGCGTTGTTGTTTTTTTTAATTTGAGATTGTTCGCGTAAAATTTAGATTTGTCCTGTTAATTTTTTTTTAAATTGTGTTTTTTTTAAAAAAAAGTTTTGTAAAAAGATTTTTAATTTTTTTTTATTGGGACGTATAATTATCCTCTGATTGAAAGTTACCCACTTACTCTCTAAACCAACGGTGGCCAAACCGCGGCTCTTCTGTGTTCACATTATGGCTCGGGTACAATTTATGAAATATATGTTACAAGGATTACTGGAAGATTTCCAAATCAGGCTTATAAATAATATAAAAGCCCAGGTCATTCTGTAACGCTTAGGGACATAAACAGCATTTTTTAAAATTGAAATTATAGACGTAAAATCATAACAATTTTGGTTTCGAGATTAACAAAGCGTGTGGTGTTTCTCACCGTTAAATATTATATGACGTCATTGTTTGAGATTGTATTTTAATTTTAGAAAGGATACATGTATATAGAGAAATTTTGTGAAAAATAAATCATTCTAATGAACTAAAATTTAATTATTCATTCTTTTTATTGAACTCATTCACATACCAATTGTTGGTTGTCGGACACACTGATTCGAACATTCACATACCAATTTTTGGTTGTCGGACACACTGATTCGAACATTCACATACCAATTGTTGGTTGTCGGACACACTGATCGAACTCATGCAATAACATTCACGTAAGTTACTTGGGCTTTTGAAAAAAGTGGGCACCAGAGGCGCCCCAGAACAACCTAGTTGCCCTAAAGTGCTTCAATGCGGCTCTCAACAATTTATTTATATTTTAAAATGGCTCTCAGTTTCATCAGGTCTGGACACCGTTGCTCTAAACAAATCGGGTTATTTTTTTTTAAACATAAATAACACAAAGTAACCAAAATAAAGAATTACTGAGAGGACTCCCTTGTGATTGATTGAATAATACTTGAAACACATTTCAATAGTTTCCTGGCCAAAGAACAGCGTATAGTCTGGCCAAAGAACAGCGTATAGTCTGGTAGTCTGGCCAAAGAACAGCTTATAGTCTGGCCAAAGAACAGCGTATATAGTCTGGTCAAAGAAAAGCGTATAATCTGGCCAAAGAACAGCGTATAGTCTGGTCAAAGAACAGCGTATAGTCTGGTAAAAAAACAGCGTATAGTCTCAGGTGTAAATTGCTCACAAAACATACCGGTAGTTTGAACATTATTTTAAAGACATGTGCATCTACGTAATATATCAATGCACTTTTTTGTGTTACATGATGTTTCTACTTTTAATGCTTCAAACAATGGCATGACGTATGTCAAGATTTGTTTCACTATCCCCCACGCCACTTTCACCCCTCTCCCACCCCACTCCCACCCCACTCCCACCGCACTCCCACCCCACTCCCACCTCATTCCCACCCCACGCCGTTACATAAATCAGTTTCATCATATTTTACAGGACTGAGAGATTTCCGGTCTTTCTTTGCACTTAATCCCAAAAAACTGTGTTTCTAAGTTTCTATGAAATAAGAAATTTCTTTTAGAGCTGGATTTGATTTTCTTTCCAGTTTGCTGCGTCATATGATGTCACTGTGATTTTCCTCATTATTTTGCCAATACTGTTTTACCGGATATGGCTTAATTTTAGAAGGTCCAAATCCCATTTATCCTTTGTGAGATTTGCAAAGTTCAAAACTTTTGAAACTGCGTATTATCTTATCTATTACAGACGCTCCTTCCATACAGAAGATCCTTACATCCTACGCTTATCCATGATTTATGGCTGGTCTTGCATTTTTATTAAAGCTTATAACTGTTGTTAGAGTGTTGGTTTTCCTGAATGGATCAGGCAACCCATTTCACGCCCATCTTCCAGACGGGAAGAAGGAGGATTTGCATGTGTTTGTTATTGCGAGTGGACAAAGAAAAGTCTTTTTATCCCAATATATCTGAGGATTGTATTAGATTATCTTTGTGCTGTTTTCCCAACTTGGAATTGATACTGTATGTATTATTACAACTTTGCTATATTTGTACGTTTTTTAAAATTACATTTATTCCAATTATATAAAGGCATTACAGTTTTTGTGTGCGACTTTTTGAAATTATTTTATTTTGTTGTTTATCCTGACAATATCCTAATCAGAGTCAAATGAATATTTTAAATTCTACAAATAGTCCTGAAATATTCGTTAAAAATAAATCAAGTGTAATATTTTCTGGAAGCTATTTGTTCTCAGTTAATGTTATTTATAGTATTAATAAAAATCTCATTTCATTTCTTTAATATTTTGATGTTCTTCCGTGGAACAGTTGTTCCAGTTTATGTATGTGGTTTAAAGTCTGTCTGACACTAGACAATGACATAACGTAGTAACGATGCAATACATGAACATAAACGTTCAATCGTCCACAACATAATTATGTTATATCAGAACCTCTAAGAATTCTATGCAGCACTATTTCAAATATCATTCCGATACTCAGCGGAACTATTCTAATATCCTTCCGAAAGCTGAATAGTTCCAGAAACCGTAGAATTCAATACAGGATATGAAAAATTCCCCCATTTTGATATTGCCTTTCTTTGCACTTTTCATTCTTTCTATTCACTGAGAATGCCAGAAAATATGAAATTCGCTAAATATCCATTTTTTAAATATTTTTTTAGTACTACAGACTGAAAGCTTCTGAATAATTTTGATAAATTTGATAAATTTTAAATTACACCGCAGTGTTTAAAGGCAAATAAAGGTTGGGCTACTCTATAAGCTTTGGTGAGGCTACCGTATAACTTAAATTTTAGCTACCTTTTTTCCAAAGGTTTGATCACATTGTAATCTGTTTTAGGCTACCATATAACCTAAGGTTTGCCTACCCTATAAGCTGTGATGAGGCTACCATATAACCTAAGAGTTGGCTACCTTATAAGCTGTGATGAGGCTACCATATAACCTAAGATTTGGCTACAGTATAACCTAAGCCTATGGTGGCCATGATCGACTATGAAATTTCAAGCTATGAACGAGCACATCCCCCCCCCCGCCCCAAGAATAGCCCAGTTACACAATGCACGGGTATCAGTGCATTACAGAATAAGTCACGTCCGCAGATGAATCCACAATCACATTTATGGGTAGGACCGCCGTTTCCCTGGCATTGATTTCTCCCCCCTTGCCCCCCCCCCAGCGTCTCAGATGTAACTGTCGTGTTTGTTATCTGATAGGAAATTACCCTGGCCCAGGGATTCTCAACATCAAAATACATGACCCATACTCTTTTTTTGTTTTTTTATGTCATGACATTGACCGCAGAGTGGACATGCAGATATACATAGTACTGTTACAAAATAACATTGATGAGGTAAACCCCTATGTTTATGGTGTGGAATACTAGGTTTACGATCTCAATGATCAGGTTTGTGATGTTAGAGACTCGGATTGTGACTTTAAAACATTATGGCCTAACACTGTGCCAGGGTGGCCATTACGTGTAAAGACGATATAATAAAAATAAAAACGTTGGATTATCTAATATTCATTGTTGCTATTACCAGAACTTTTTTTATAAACTATAATTTTATATTAAACCTTCAAATGTAAAGTAGCACGCTTTAATTTCACAAGGGATCCAAATTAATTACACATTAGCAACATATATCTGCCGTCCCTGGAGAATCAAAAAGCTCTAATTCGCTAAAATCAGTCCGTGATTACTTTTATCCTATTAATAAACGAGTAACTATTGAATTAAGTTTGCATTTTACAAATGTTGTTAGTTGTTTTCTTTTAAATGGCTGAGAACCTTTGTGCAGTCAATGTTGATATGATACCCAAGGATGTCAAAATGCTGTTGTAAGCTCTAAATGAAATGTCCACTTCCTTTGATAAGCGCAATCATCTCTTTCCTTCGCCAAGTCCTCTCTCTCTGTATGCCCCCCCCCCAATTTCCAGTGTACTCTTATTTAGGGGCCTACAGTTGATGTTATGTAGTGGCCTACAGTTGATGTTATGTAGAGGCCTACAGTTGATGTTATGTAGGGGCCTACAGTTGATAATATGTAGTGGCCTACAGTTGATGTTATGTAGTGGCCTATGTTATGTAGGGGCCTATGTTATGTAGTGGCCTACAGTTGATGTTATGTAGTGGCCTACAGTTGATGTTATGTAGTGGCCTACAGAAATGTTATGTAGTGGCCTACAGTTGATGTTATGTGGAGGCCTACAGTTGATGTTATGTAGTGGCCTACAGTTGATGTTATGTAGTTGCCTATAGTTGATGTTATTTAGGGGTCTACAGTTGCTGTTATGTAGGGGCCTACAGTTGATCTTATGTAGTTGCCTACAGTTGATGTTATGTATGGCCCTACAGTTGATGTTATGTAGTGGTCTACAGTTGATGTTATGTAGTGGTCTACAGTTGATGTTATGTAGTGGCCTACAGGTGATGTTATGTAGGGGCCTATGTTATGTAGGGGCCTACAGTTGATGTTATTTAGGGGTCTACAGTTGATGTTATGTAGGGGCCTACAGTTGATGTATGTAGTGTCCTAAAGTTGATGTTCTTTATGTAGTGGCCTACAGTTGATGTTATGTAGTGGCCTACAGTTGATGTTATGTAGTTGCCTATAGTTGATGTTATTTAGGGGTCTACAGTTGCTGTTATGTAGGGGCCTACAGTTGATCTTATGTAGTGGCCTACAGTTGATGTTATGTATGGCCCTACAGTTGATGTTATGTAGTGGTCTACAGTTGATGTTATGTAGTGGCCTACAGTTGATGTTATGTAGTTGCCTACAGTTGATGTTATGTAGGAGCCTATGTTATGTAGTGGCCTACAGTTGATGTTATGTAGTGGCCTACAGTTGATGTTATGTAGTGGCCTACAGTTGATGTTATGTAGAGGCCTACAGTTGATGTTATGTAGGGGCCTACAGTTGATAATATGTAGTGGCCTACAGTTGATGTTATGTAGTGGCCTATGTTATGTAGGGGCCTATGTTATGTAGTGGCCTACAGTTGATGTTATGTAGTGGCCTACAGGTGATGTTATGTAGTGGCCTACAGAAATGTTATGTAGTGGCCTACAGTTGATGTTATGTGGAGGCCTACAGTTGATGTTATGTAGTGGCCTACAGTTGATGTTATGTAGTTGCCTATAGTTGATGTTATTTAGGGGTCTACAGTTGCTGTTATGTAGGGGCCTACAGTTGATCTTATGTAGTGGCCTACAGTTGATGTTATGTATGGCCCTACAGTTGATGTTATGTAGTGGTCTACAGTTGATGTTATGTAGTGGTCTACAGTTGATGTTATGTAGTGGCCTACAGGTGATGTTATGTAGGGGCCTATGTTATGTAGGGGCCTACAGTTGATGTTATTTAGGGGTCTACAGTTGATGTTATGTAGGGGCCTACAGTTGATGTTATGTAGTGTCCTAAAGTTGATGTTCTTTATGTAGTGGCCTACAGTTGATGTTATGTAGTTGCCTATAGTTGATGTTATATAGGGGTCTACAGTTGCTGTTATGTAGGGGCCTACAGTTGATCTTATGTAGTGGCCTACAGTTGATGTTATGTATGGCCCTACAGTTGATGTTATGTAGTGGTCTACAGTTGATGTTATGTAGTGGTCTACAGTTGATGTTATGTAGTGGCCTACAGGTGATGTTATGTAGGGGCCTATGTTATGTAGGGGCCTACAGTTGATGTTATTTAGGGGTCTACAGTTGATGTTATGTAGGGGCCTACAGTTGATGTTATGTAGTGTCCTAAAGTTGATGTTCTTTATGTAGTGGCCTACAGTTGATGTTATGTAGTGGCCTACAGTTGATGTTATTTAGGGGTCTACAGTTGATGTTATGTAGTGGCCTACAGTTGATGTTATGTAGTGGCCTACAGTTGATGTTATGTACTGGCATACAGTTGATGTTCCATCAATAGTGGCCTACAGTTGATGTTATGTTGTGGCCTACAGTTGATGTTATGTATGGTCCTACAGTTGCTGTTATGTAGGGGCCTACAGTTGATGTTATGTTGTGGTCTACAGTTGATGTTATGTATGGTCCTACAGTTGATGCTTTGTAGGGGCCTAGAGTTGATGTTATGTAGTGGCCTACAGTTGATGTTATGTAGTGGTCTACAGTTGATGTTATGTAGGGGCCTATGTTATGTAGGGGCCTTTGATATGTAGTGGCCTACAGTTGATGTTATGTAGTGGCCTACAGTTGATGTTATGTAGTGGCCTACAGTTGATGTTATGTAGGGGCCTATGTTATGTAGTGGCCTATGTTATGTAGTGGCCTACAGTTGATGTTATGTAGGGGCTTTTGTTATGTAGTGACCTACAGTTGATGTTATGTAGGGGCCTTTGTTATGTAGTGACCTACAGTTGATGTTATGTGGGGGCCTTTGTTATGTAGTGACCTACAGTTGATGTTATGTAGGGGCCTATGTTATGTAGTGGCCTACACTTGATGTTATGTAGGGGCCTATGTTATGTAGTGGCCTACAGTTGATGTCCTTATTACGTCAGGCTGTGGATGTCTCATTTCTTTCAATGTTAGCAGCCGACTCAGCCCCTCTGTCCTCCCTCACTTTTTAAATCTGTTTACACAATAACCGCCCATACCCCCCTCCCCCGCACAGTAGTTTATGTATTATTGATTGCACAGCACTTGACATGTTTCTCATATACTTTGTATAGGGGCAGTGCAAGAATCTGTCTTGATGTTGATTTTCCTTTCAGTCATAAAGTCAAAGCGTACAACTTAATCTGGTAAAATTCCTTGGTTGGCCCTGTCACAAACATCCGCTAGCTATTTACAAAATAAATTCAACAATTTTCTGTAATCTTCTTATTATTGATCTCATTGTTACGTTTGTTTTTATTGGAAACAAAACCAATCGATAAACTCGGAGGGAATTGAAAGCTGGATTCCGTGAAATTTAATTACTTACAAATCTTTTCTTCACATAGGCTTCTGGCTTTTTTAAAGTAGCATATTCTCTATTTGAACACCGCGCCTCGCAGCTTTTGATGAGTTGCAAGGATTTGGCGACAATTTTAATTTAAACTTTCAAAGAAAAGACGCCCGAAAAATGGTATCTAACTGCCCAAAAAAGGATTCACGTGTGTCAGTATAACAGGTTTCACGTGGGTCAGTATAACAGGCTTCACGTGGGTCAGTATAACAGGCTTCACGTGTGTCAGTATAACAGGCTTCACGTGTGTCAGTATAACAGGCTTCACTTGTGTCAGTTTAACAGGCTTCACGTGTATCAGTATAACAGGCTTCACTTGTGTCAGTATAACATCACGTGTGTCAGTATAACTTCACGTGTGTCAGTATAACTTTACGTGGGTCAGTATAACAGGCTTCACGTGTGTCAGTATAATAGGCTTCACGTGTGTCAGTATAACAGGTTTCACGTGTGTCAGTATAACAGGCTTCACGTGTGTCAGTATAACAGGTTTCACGTGTGTCAGTATAACAGGCTTCACGTGTGTCAGTATAACAGGCTTCACTTGTGTCAGTATAACAGGCTTCACTTGTGTCAGTATAACTTCACGTGTGTCAGTATAACTTCACGTGTGTCAGTATAACTTCACGTGTGTCAGTATAACTTCACGTGTGTCAGTATAACAGGCTTCACGTGTGTCAGTATAACAGGCTTCACGTGTGTCAGTATAACAGGCTTCACGTGTGTCAGTATAACAGGCTTCGCGTGTGTCAGTATAACAGGCTTCACGTGTGTCAGTATAACAGGCTTCGCGTGTGTCAGTATAACAGGCTTCACGTGTGTCAGTATAGCAGGCTTCACTTGTGTCAATATAACAGGCTTCACGTGTGTCAGTATAACAGGCTTCACGTGTGTCAGTATAACAGGCTTCATGTGTGTCAGTATAACAGGCTTCACGTGTGTCAGTATAACTTCTCGTGGGTCAGTATAACAGGCTTCACGTGGGTCAGTATAACAGGCTTCACGTATGTCAGTATAACAGGCTTCACGTGTGTCAGTATAACTTCACGTGTGTCAGTATAACAGGCTTCATGTGTGTCAGTATAACTTCACGTGTGTCAGTATAACAGGCTTCACGTGTGTCAGTATAACAGGCTTCACTTGTGTCAGTTTAACAGGCTTCACGTGTATCAGTATAACAGGCTTCACTTGTGTCAGTATAACTTCACGTGTGTCAGTATAACTTCACGTGTGTCAGTATAACTTTACGTGGGTCAGTATAACAGGCTTCACGTGTATCAGTATAATAGGCTTCACGTGTGTCAGTATAACAGGTTTCACGTGTGTCAGTATAACAGGCTTCACTTGTGTCAGTATAACTTCACGTGTGTCAGTATAACTTCACGTGTGTCAGAATAACTTCACGTGTGTCAGTATAACTTCACGTGTGTCAGTATAACAGGCTTAACGTGTGTCAGTATAACAGGCTTCACGTGTGTCAGTATAACAGGCTTCACGTGTGTCAGTATAACAGGCTTCACGTGTGTCAGTATAACAGGCTTCGCGTGTGTCAGTATAACAGGCTTCACGTGTGTCAGTATAGCAGGCTTCACTTGTGTCAATATAACAGGCTTCACGTGTGTCAGTATAACAGGCTTCACGTGTGTCAGTATAACAGGCTTCATGTGTGTCAGTATAACAGGCTTCACGTGTGTCAGTATAACTTCTCGTGGGTCAGTATAACAGGCTTCACGTGGGTCAGTATAACAGGCTTCACGTGTGTCAGTATAACAGGCTTCACGTGTGTCAGTATAACTTCAAGTGTGTCAGTATAACAGGCTTCATGTGTGTCAGTATAACTTCACGTGTGTCAGTATAACAGGCTTCACGTGTGTCAGTATAACAGGCTTCACGTGTGTCAGTATAACAGGCTTTGCGTGTGTCAGTATAACTTCACGTGTGTCAGTATAACAGACTTCACGTGTGTCAGTATAACAGGCTTCATGTGTGTCAGTATAACAGGCTTCACGTGTGTCAGTATAACGGGCTTCACGTGTCAGTATAACTTCATGTGTGTCAGTATAACTTCACGTGTGTCAGTATAACTTCACGTGTGTCAGTATAACTTCACGTGTGTCAGTATAACTTCACGTGTGTCAGTATAACTTTACGTGGGTCAGTATAACAGGCTTCACGTGTGTCAGTATAATAGGCTTCACGTGTGTCAGTATAACAGGTTTCACGTGTGTCAGTATAACAGGCTTCACGTGTGTCAGTATAACAGGTTTCACGTGTGTCAGTATAACAGGCTTTACGTGTGTCAGTATAACAGGCTTCACTTGTGTCAGTATAACAGGCTTCACTTGTGTCAGTATAACTTCACGTGTGTCAGTATAACTTCACGTGTGTCAGTATAACTTCACGTGTGTCAGTATAACTTCACGTGTGTCAGTATAACAGGCTTCACGTGTGTCAGTATAACAGGCTTCACGTGTGTCAGTATAACAGGCTTCACGTGTGTCAGTATAACAGGCTTCACGTGTGTCAGTATAACAGGCTTCACGTGTGTCAGTATAACAGGCTTCACGTGTGTCAGTATAGCAGGCTTCACTTGTGTCAGTATAACAGGCTTCACGTGTGTCAGTATAACGGGCATCACGTGTGTCAGTATAACAGGCTTCATGTGTGTCAGTATAACAGGCTTCACGTGTGTCAGTATAACTTCACGTGGGTCAGTATAACAGGCTTCACGTGGGTCAGTATAACAGGCTTCACGTGTGTCAGTATAACAGGCTTCACGTGTGTCAGTATAACTTCACGTGTGTCAGTATAACAGGCTTCACGTGTGTCAGTATAACAGGCTTCACGTGTGTCAGTATAACAGGCTTCGCGTGTGTCAGTATAACTTCACGTGTGTCAGTATAACAGACTTCACGTGTGTCAGTATAACAGGCTTCATGTGTGTCAGTATAACAGGCTTCACGTGTGTCAGTATAACGGGCTTCACGTGTCAGTATAACTTCACGTTTGTCAGTATAACTTCACGTGTGTCAGTATAACTTCACGTGTGTCAGTATAACTTCACGTGTGTCAGTATAACTTCACGTGTGTCAGTACAACTTCACGTGTGTCAGTATAACTTCACGTGTGTCAGTATAACAGGCTTCACGTGTGTCAGTATAACAGGCTTCACGTGTGTCAGTATAACCGTCTTCACGTGTCAGTATAACTTCACGTGTGTCAGTATAACTTCACGTGTGTCAGTATAACTTCACGTGTGTCAGTATAATTCACGTGTGGCAGTATAACTTCACGTGTGTCAGTATAACTTCACGTGTGTCAGTATAACTTCACGTGTGTCAGTATAACTTCACGTGTGTCAGTATAACAGGCTTCATGTGTGTCAGTATAACTTCACGTGTGTCAGTATAACAGGCTTCACGTGTGTCAGTATAACAGGCTTCACGTGTGTCAGTATAACAGGCTTTGCGTGTGTCAGTATAACTTCACGTGTGTCAGTATAACAGACTTCACGTGTGTCAGTATAACAGGCTTCATGTGTGTCAGTATAACAGGCTTCACGTGTGTCAGTATAACGGGCTTCACGTGTCAGTATAACTTCATGTGTGTCAGTATAACTTCACGTGTGTCAGTATAACTTCACGTGTGTCAGTATAACTTCACGTGTGTCAGTATAACTTCACGTGTGTCAGTATAACTTTACGTGGGTCAGTATAACAGGCTTCACGTGTGTCAGTATAATAGGCTTCACGTGTGTCAGTATAACAGGTTTCACGTGTGTCAGTATAACAGGCTTCACGTGTGTCAGTATAACAGGTTTCACGTGTGTCAGTATAACAGGCTTTACGTGTGTCAGTATAACAGGCTTCACTTGTGTCAGTATAACAGGCTTCACTTGTGTCAGTATAACTTCACGTGTGTCAGTATAACTTCACGTGTGTCAGTATAACTTCACGTGTGTCAGTATAACTTCACGTGTGTCAGTATAACAGGCTTCACGTGTGTCAGTATAACAGGCTTCACGTGTGTCAGTATAACAGGCTTCACGTGTGTCAGTATAACAGGCTTCACGTGTGTCAGTATAACAGGCTTCACGTGTGTCAGTATAACAGGCTTCACGTGTGTCAGTATAGCAGGCTTCACTTGTGTCAGTATAACAGGCTTCACGTGTGTCAGTATAACAGGCATCACGTGTGTCAGTATAACAGGCTTCATGTGTGTCAGTATAACAGGCTTCACGTGTGTCAGTATAACTTCACGTGGGTCAGTATAACAGGCTTCACGTGGGTCAGTATAACAGGCTTCACGTGTGTCAGTATAACAGGCTTCACGTGTGTCAGTATAACTTCACGTGTGTCAGTATAACAGGCTTCACGTGTGTCAGTATAACAGGCTTCACGTGTGTCAGTATAACAGGCTTCGCGTGTGTCAGTATAACTTCACGTGTGTCAGTATAACAGACTTCACGTGTGTCAATATAACAGGCTTCATGTGTGTCAGTATAACAGGCTTCACGTGTGTCAGTATAACGGGCTTCACGTGTCAGTATAACTTCACGTTTGTCAGTATAACTTCACGTGTGTCAGTATAACTTCACGTGTGTCAGTATAACTTCACGTGTGTCAGTATAACTTCACGTGTGTCAGTACAACTTCACGTGTGTCAGTATAACTTCACGTGTGTCAGTATAACAGGCTTCACGTGTGTCAGTATAACAGGCTTCACGTGTGTCAGTATAACCGTCTTCACGTGTCAGTATAACTTCACGTGTGTCAGTATAACTTCACGTGTGTCAGTATAACTTCACGTGTGTCAGTATAATTCACGTGTGGCAGTATAACTTCACGTGTGTCAGTATAACTTCACGTGTGTCAGTATAACTTCACGTGTGTCAGTATAACTTCACGTGTGTCAGTATAACTTCACGTGTGTCAGTATAACTTCACGTGTGTCAGTATAACTTCACGTGTGTCAGTATAACTTCACGTGTGTTAGTATTACACAAATTTTGTGGCACAATAATAGATGTTTAAACCTGGGGCTTTAAAAATATAGGAGTTTTACAATAAAAATACAAAACGTTTCTTTGACCTAGTTTACTTGATTGAAAGTCGGAGAACATCATTCGGCATTGTTTCCCTTTGTTAGCACGAATGGTCGAAGGCACGATTTATTTCGTGATGTGTATGAATCAATGTGTGTTTTCACGTGAGCTTGCAAGTGTGTATGTATGCTTACAGGTGTGCTTGTATGCTTGCAGGTTTTATTTTTTGTGTCCCATAACCTCGTGGTAGTAGGGGGTTCTAATGTTTGCATTAGAACTTTCTCGGGGCTTGGTAGACCTTGGCGGCGCCCATCTCCTCGCCAGATCAGCGGAGGACTTCTTAGCGATAGTCATCAATCAACATTTTTTATTGTGGCTTTAACGTGGGCTGGATCCCAAGCCCCTCAGCTTGTGAGGCGAGCGCACTACTGACTTCGCTATCCAGCCACCTTAGGTGTACGTTTAGGTGCGTCAGTGTGCTTGCAGGTGTGCCGGTGTGCTTTCAGGTGTGCCGGTGTGCTTGCAGGTGTGCCAATGCTCTTGCAGGTGTGCTTGTAAGCTAGCATGTGTGCCAGTGTGCTTGCAGGTGTGCTTGTAAGCATGCATGTGTGCCAGTGTACTTGCAGGTGTGCTTGTAAGCATGCATGTGTGCCAGTGTGTTTTCAGGTGTGCCAATGTTTTTGCAGGTGTGCTTGTAAGCATGTATGTGTGTCAGTGTGCTTGCAGGTGTGCTGGTGTGTTTGCAGGTGTGCCAGTGTGCTTGCAGGTGTGCCAATGTTCTCGCAGGTGTGCTTGTAAGCATGCATGTGTGCCAGTGTGCTTGCAGGTGTGTCAGTGTGCTTGCAGGTGTGTCAGTGTGCTTGCAGGTGTGCCAGTGTGCTTGAAGGTGTGTCAGTGTGCTTGCAGGTGTGCTGGTGTGCTTGCAGGTGTGCCAGTGTTCTTGCAGGTGTGCCAGTGTGCTTGCAGGTGTGCCAGTCTGCTTGCAGGTGTGCCAGTGTGCTTGCAGGTGTGATGGTGTGCTGGTGTCTGTGAATGAGCGCGGTAACGAATGGTGGCCACCGTCATTTAAAATTTAAGTGACTACAACCTTCCTTCACCCCTCCCCTCTTTAGTGCACGTTTTCATTAATAAATTATGAAAATATTTGTATTATTGAGCAATGTCAAAACTAAAATACTGTCTTCATGTATTACATGTCGAGTGTATAAACCAAATGTACCGATAATACATTGTGCTTTCATTCTACCTCACGTTGTTACAGCCTCACATTGTTACAGTCTCATACCTTTATCAAGACTTCATCTGTAAACACTTCAGAATTGTGATATAATTATTTCTAATAACAATGCGTCATTATCAGACTTTTTTGTTTTAATTTTTATATATCCTCCAGTTTTAAAGTGCCTATAAATAACATCTCCTGCATCAAATTTAATAGATTTAGGGTTTAAAAAAACTCACCATCGTGTTAATGGTTGTATCACTTGTTCTACCGGAAATCGTGTCATGTCCAGGGCTGAGTTAACGCTAACTTAGAGAGAGAGAGAGAAGTTTTCTTTTCCCGCTACATTTTCTGAGCTAGTCATCAAACTTTCCCCTTGGTATAAATAGACAAGAAATGTTTGTCTTAGCTCGGCGATAATTCTATTCTTACTCTTACAACTGGAAAGTGATACTGCAAACAACATAATCTAATGACGTCATGGGCTGGTTTAAATATGAGAATGCTTAAGTGCATATATTTTATAGATATAAAATCTATTTAGTATCAATTCATTTTTTTTTCAATCTTGAAGAGAAAAAGAAATGGAAATTGATCATGGCTTTGCTCAATTTCAATATATATAGCCTGAGAAATGGATTAAATCTATATTTTACAATTGTGGCTCTACTTCTGTAGACTAGATGTCACTAATATATGTTTCCTCAACTGTTGGTTTAGTTCCGATTTGCTGGCCTTAATACGTCAGGCTACAACGAACAATTTCATTAATATTTTACAAACTCGTAACAGAAGTTTCGTCAAATTGCTGGCATCAGTTGCTATAAAAATTATTTTTGTACCTGATACTTGAACTTATCACAAGGAAGTATTCAAAAATACTTTTAATAAACTGAAAAATAAACAACAATAAATAACCTTGACATTTATCCTTAGAGCCATCAAAATGTACCGACGATCGAGCAAAAATTAAAGTTTGAGAACCACTGTAAATTGCAGTCGGGGTTCTGTTTGGTTTATATCCATCCTACGTCAGTCTATCATTCTTTTTTTTCAAAATGTACAATTATCTTATTTCAAAAGTTACATTTAATAAAGTTAAATGTTTTTCCCTAAAGTTTCTTGTATATAAAAGCTAAAGCTTCTTGTATAAAAAAAAAGCTAAATTTTCTTGTTTATAGACGCTAAATTTTCTTGTTTATAAAAGCTTACGTTTCTTGTGTATAAAATATATAGTTTCCTGTGAATGAAAGCCTGGCGAAATTCAACAAAATGACATCTCTGTCCTTCCAGCTCACATTTTCACTGACGTTTTATGGTTGTACAATGGCGTCATGCGTGTCGACACGGTTCTGCACCACTACTATGCAACCCGCTGTGGCAAATCTTCAGCGTTTATGATAGCTGCACACGTGACACTTGTTTATAACTATTGTGATTGCACACGTGACAATTGTTTATAACAAATTTAAATAGTATTATTTATATTCTCGTAATGCGCTTAAATCTTGGCAAAGATTTACTTAGTTTAATTGAAAGAAAAAATAAATTATCATACAATAAATTTGAAAGATGACAAACTGAACGAACATCAAAAGTCCTATTTCTAAGCGAACCATGGCTTTGCGTAGATTAGATTCACACCGCCGTAAAATGTGCAGCTCAGCTTGTTAACAACATTGTAAATGAGAGATAGAATCATGTGTTACATCCTGGTGACACTTCTAATTTCACATCCAGGTGGCGCTTCAATCAATGTGCTTAATTTATAATCGATTCTTTATAAGTAATCGACTTCTGATTTAAAAACGATATTGATCGATAATTGGTATCGATGATTGAATTGGACATGGTCAGTTAGTAGTTAACAAACAAGGTGTTTTTAAAGACCTTTACATACTTCTGTTCTCTTCCACTAACGTTTTATGAAATGATGTTGAATCAGCCACGAGCTAGAAGACATGTGCAGACTATATATCGTCATCTAGCCGTGTTGATGTCTGATGAGTGACCTTCATGCTGCGGCGCAAGCAACGTTTCATTTGAGTCTGTGTGTGTGATTGTGTGTGTGTGTATGTGTGTCTGTCTGTTCGTGTGCGTGGGTGGTTGGGGGAAACGAATGATAAAGTAGGAAGTTTAAATGAGTAAACATATGGAACCGCTTGGCTCGATACAGCAGAAATTATTCATATAACGTAATGAAGGTCATATTTTGTTGTCTTTGTAAAAGGGTTTGCAAAATAAAACTTATTGAACCACTTACCACAATCCAACATTTTTTACAGTAATATAGTTGTTTAACAATATAATGTCTGATTAAAACATATATGGTTTTATACAAAACTTTAACCTTTACAATGACATTAATCTTATATTCCATTTAACGCAAACATTATTAGTCAATAAAACTCGTTATGTGTTAAACCATTATGAAAGGTTAAATTGTTCATCACTTCTTGAAATAGAAAAAAAATTAACGGAAAATGTATCCCCGGAGACTGTAAAATTTGTCATTCATGTTGTTGTTGTTGTTGTTTTTTGCCTTCTCGTCCATTAGGGGCATCCACCGATCACCGTCGGAGTCTGCGATTCCTCCATAGGCCACCTACGAGAGACTTCCAGGCATCTCTATCCTGGGCCAGCTTCTCCAGGATCTTCCATTCATGGCCAATTCTCTTGATGTCTGCCTCCAACTCTCGGCGCTAAGTGTTTCTTGGGCGGCCTCTTTTCCGCTTACCCTGGGGGTTCCATTTCAGGGCATGCTTTGTTGTATTAGAAGCAGGTTTTCTTAGTGCATGACCAATCCACCTCCACCGCCTCTAAAAAATCTCTCCCTCAATTGGCTTCTGTTTTGTCCGCTGCCACAGTTCCCGGCTGCTAATTTTGTCCGGCCAGTCAATTCTGAGAATCCTTCTTAGACAATTGTTGATAAAGGACTGGATTCTGGTCAGGTTTACTGCCGTTGTTCTCCACGTCTCGGCTCCATATAGCAGCACAGGTTTCACCATAGTGTTAAAAATCCTCAATTTTAACTTTCTGCCTAAGTTGTTGGAAACCCAAACATTCTTGGGTTGGAAGGCTGCTCTTGCTTTTCCGATTTTTATTTTGACATCAGCATCTGTACCACCTTTTTTATCTACCACGCTGCCAAGGTAAACAAAACTGACCACCTCCTCAAGGGCGTCTCCTTCAAGAATGATGGGTGATGTACTGGTGGCATTAACCTTGAGGACGTTACTCTTCCCTTTGTGTATGTTGAGACCCATTCTAGCAGAAGTGGCTGCGACAATGTTTGTTTTCTCTTGCATCTGTTGTTGGGTATGTTCAAGAAGGGCAAGATCATCAGCAAAGTCAAGATCATTAAGTTGATCCCACAAAGTCCATTGAATACCATTCATTTTCTGCTGTGTAGATGTTTTCACCACCCAGTCAATGGATAACAAGAACAGGAAGGGTGACAGCAAAGCAACCTTGTCTCACATAAGTATTCACCTGGAAAGCATCTATCACCTGCTGACCATGGACAACTCGGCAGTTTATCCCTTCGTACATGTTTCTGATTATATCAGTAATCTTCTGTTACACCCCCGTATTGCCTTAGCAATCTCCCCAGGGTTTGCCTGTCAACACTCTCGAAGGCTTTTTCATGGTAAACAAAGTTGACATAGAGAGGCTAGTTCCACTCTAGTGACTGCTCTAGAATGATGCGCAGTGTCGCTATCTGGTCCGTGCAGGATCTGTTGGTGCGAAAGCCAGCTTGTTGGCCCCACAACAGAGGGTCTACAGCGTTTTTCATCCTGTTAAGTAGTACACGGTTGAAAAACTTTCCTGGGATGGACAGCAGGGTGATCCCTCTGTAATTCGAGCAGAAGTTTAAATAAATCCCCCTTCTTTGGGATCTTGATAAGGTAACCCCCTTTCCAATCGGAAGGAACTTGCTCATCTTCCCATATCTTCATAAACAGAGAGTGTAGCATTTCTACACGTGTTTCCAAGTCTGCCTTCAGTGCCTCTGCTGGGATGTCATCAGGTCCTGCAGGCTTTCCATTTCTGAGTTGTTTAATGGCCCAGCTAATCTCTTCTTTGGTGGGAATATTGCAGTCAATTAGCAGGTCATTATCAGCTGGTTGAATATCTGGTGGGTTCTTTGGTTTCGGCCTCTTTAAAAGCTCTTAAAAGTGCTCCTTCCATCTCCCTCTCTGTTGTTCTTCACTTGCTATGTTGTTTCTCATTGTATCTTTCACTGGTCTCTCTGCCTTGATAAATTTCCCAGACAGTGTCTTAATGGTGTCAAACAGTTCACTCGTGTTCCCCTGGTGAGTTGCATCTTCTGCTTCTTTAGCAAGTTTATCAATAAATTCCTTCTAGTCCCACTTGATGCTTTTCTTAACTTCCTTATTTGCATCTGCATACTCTTTTTGGGGACTTGTTTTTCCTGCGCTCGTGTGCGGCTGTTATTCATTTCTGTTTTCTTTATTTTCCTTTCTTCTATTTTACTCAGTGTACCTGCTGTTATCCATTCTTTATGTGCCCGTTTCATGCTTTGCCACTTTCCTTCAGTGGTCTCGTCTTCGAGTATTTCTCGTAGGTCCTGGAACTTATTGGATAACGAGATCTTGAATTCTTTCTTTTTGGCTTGGTCCTGTTCCCTATCACTTCATGACATGTTGACTGGACTTTTTCTTTCACGCTGTCATTCATGGCAACATATAAAATAAGTGAAATGAAAATGATAGTCTCGAAGTGTCTTATTACGATATTTATGAATGAGCTTCTTCACTCTCACAGGCATATTTATACAGACCAGATCAGCATTATAATAGTCATTAAAACCCCTAAACCTTCAGACATTAAAAAAATCATGAAATATTCTTATTGGAAATAATTTCTATTTGAATGTTCCAGTACTCAACTTTAAACACGGGAATAAAGCTTTATGTTGAAACTTAGTTGTTATAACTCATTGAATACGTCATTGTAACAACTAGTATAACAACTTGATATTATCCGTAGATCGAGTTGTCCAATAAGGTGGACACTGTCAATTAAACTAACTATACATTCTGTCAAAGTTTAAACACTGGGGCTTAACTTTAATCATCGGGGACTTTCTTGGCTGGTCCCCGAGGAAATTAGTCAGCTTTAGTCTGATGTTGTCAAGTGTCAAAATTGTCGTCAGCAATTTCATGACAGGTTTTCTTGTTGTCACAGGAGGAAAGGGAAGTAACTGTTATTCTCATGTACCAGTGCCTTTACAGAAGAGTGACACCAAGTCTTACACGTCATCACTTACAGTAGAGTGACACAAAGTCTTACACGTCATCACTTACAGAAGAGTGACACCAAGTCTTACACGTCATCACTTACAGAAGAGTGACACCAAGTCTTACACGTCATCACTTACAGAAGAGTGACACCAAGTCTTACACGTCATCACTTACAGAAGAGTGACACCAAGTCTTACACGTCATCTCTTACAGTAGAGTGACACCAAGTCTTACACGTCATCACTTACAGAAGAGTGACACCAACTCTTACACGTCATCCGTTTCGGTCAACTTTGAGAACCGTCCTAATGGGCGAGCATCTGTACAACGATGTCTGGAGGGCCGTCACGTGACCTGTCAGTTTATGAGTAATTATGAGTGCTGGCCCGCTGGGTATTGTCACGTGTTCACTGTAAGTCTTCGTGACTGTCTCCAACTTGGTCTTAAGGTCACATGAGTAGCGTCTCTTGGTGAGACTACAAGAACCGTCCAGTTCTTATTAACATAAGAGTTGGCACATATTGTTGTTGTCTTGTTTCATGGTACACTCTAACAGAAAGGGACGATTGTGTCAAAGTGAGCCATCCAACATGTTAAAAAAATAGAATAGAATGTACAGACTTTTATAAAAAAACAAAGCACCAGTTTTTGGTGAGTTAATTTAAAACATATTCTTTCATTTGAGAAGTTAGGCTACAGTATGACATGAACGATAACTATGTATAACATTCTGTGAAAGGGAGAGCACTTTGGTGAAGAATACCCTTTTTAAAAAGAAAAATATCTTTTGAAACGAAAAACACCTGGTCTATGTGAAGAAAAATTTGTATGTGAAATAAAATAAAGGTATGGATATCGATGAGAAGGTGATGAATAAGTTTTAACAAAACATGAGACGTGGTGGAAAGAGGAATTAGAAATACAAATGTCCAACAGATCGATGTACACAGGCAAACATGGGCGGAGACACCGGAAGCCCGGAGAAAGGAAGTAACTGAAGACAATCAGAACAACGGAGGACTGCGTGTGCGTTATTGACCATTTGATTTCCTCTGATTGTTCGCCTGCTGAGTTTGGATTTAGGCCGGCCTGGACATCTGGACTCGGGAAGTGATAAGGTTTAAAATACGTCACAGCTTCACGTGGCTGGCTAGCGTGATCTCATAGTAGCGGGTCGTGATCTCATAGCTGTGTGTTGTGATCTCATGGCTCTGTGTCGTGATCTGATAGCTGTGTGGCGTAATCTGATAGCTGTGTGTCGTGATCTCATGGCTCTGTGTCGTGATCTGATAGCTGCGTGTCGTAATCTGATAGCTGTGTGTCGTGGTCTGATAGCTATGTGTCGTAATCTGATAGCTGTGTGTCGTAATCTGATAGCTGTGTGTCGTGTCTGATAGCTATGTGTCGTAATCTGATAGCTGTGTGTCGTGATCTGATAGCTGTGTGTCGTGATCTCATGGCTCTGTGTCGTGATCTGATAGCTGTGTGGCGTAATCTGATAGCTGTGTGTCGTGATCTCATGCTCGTGTCGTGATAGCTGTGTGTCGTATCTGATAGCTGTGTCGTGTCTGATAGCTATGTGTCGTAATCTGATAGCTGTGTCGTGATCTGATAGCTGTGTGTCGTAATCTGATAGCTGTGTGTCGTGATCTCATGGCTCTGTGTCGTGATCTGATAGCTGTGTGTCGTGATCTCATGGCTCTGTGTCGTGATCTGATAGCTGTGTGTCGTAATCTGATAGCTGTGTGTCGTGATCTGATAGCTGTGTGTCGTGATCTCATGGCTCTGTGTCGTGATCTGATAGCTGTGTGTCGTAATCTGATAGCTGTGTGTCGTGATCCCATGGCTCTGTGTAGTGATCTGATAGCTGTGTGTCGTGATCTGATAGCTGTGTGTCGTGATCTCATGGCTCTGTGTCGTGATCTGATAGCTGTGTGGCGTAATCTGATAGCTGTGTGTCGTGATCTCATGGCTCTGTGTCGTGATAGCTGTGTGTCGTAATCTGATAGCTGTGTGTCGTGGTCTGATAGCTATGTGTCGTAATCTGATAGCTGTGTGTCGTGATCTGATAGCTGTGTTTCGTAATCTGATAGCTGTGTGTCGTGATCTCATGGCTCTGTGTCGTGATCTGATAGCTGTGTGTCGTGATCTCATGGCTCTGTGTCGTGATCTGATAGCTGTGTGTCGTAATCTGATAGATGTGTGTCGTGATCTGATAGCTGTGTGTCGTGATCTCATGGCTTTGTGTCGTAATCTGATAGCTGTGTGTCGTAATCTGATAGCTGTGTGTCGTGATCCCAAGGCTCTGTGTAGTGATCTGATAGCTGTGTGTCGTGATCTGATAGCTGTGTGTCGTAATCTGATAGCTGTGTGTCGTGATCCCAAGGCTCTGTGTCGTGATCTGATAGCTGTGTGTCGTGATCTGATAGCTGTGTGGCGTAATCTGATAGCTGTGTGTCGTGATCTCATGGTTCTGTGTCGTGATCTGATAGCTGTGTGTCGTGATCTGATAGCTGTGTGTCGTGATCCCAAGGCTCTGTGTCGTGATCTGATAGCTGTGTGTCGTGATCTGATAGCTGTGTGGCGTAATCTGATAGCTGTGTGTCGTGATCTCATGGTTCTGTGTCGTGATCTGAAAGCTGTGTGTCGTGATCTGATAGCTGTGTGTCGTGATCAACGCTTAGTTTCCTATAATATAATATTTTCCACTTTATATGTTCTAAAACTTGGGCTTGTAATCACCACGTCTTAATGACAATAAGTATGTCAACATTATGAGTGAAAGTTCACATGTTCTCATTCCTACAACCCTCAGATAGACATAAGGATAAAAACACCTTTCTTATTCCGTATGCAAGAACAAACACATACAAGTTTTCCTTCTTCCCATCCGGAATTCGGGCGTGGAATGGGTTGCCTGAAGAATCCAGGAAAACCAACACTTTATCAACATTTAAATCTCTAATAAAAATGCAGGACTAAACACAAACCATAGATAAGTGTAGGACGCAATAATCTTCTGTATAGAAGGAGCGTCTGTAAACAGATAAGATAAGATAAGATCTACAATAAAAGTGAGAGTTTAATCGTTCCCCCAAAATGCATGTGTGAGGTGATTAATTTTATAATTAACAATGAAAAAGTAATTTTTGAAATAACAAACTTATTGTGACTTCATATTTTAACAATAATTTCAATACCAATGTAGGCCGCGGAAATA
Source organism: Ampullaceana balthica (assembly GCA_944989445.1). Taxonomy (NCBI): domain Eukaryota; kingdom Metazoa; phylum Mollusca; class Gastropoda; family Lymnaeidae; genus Ampullaceana; species Ampullaceana balthica. The sequence goes on along the minus strand of CALYLW010000599.1, from coordinate 86,219 downwards.
TTACAAAACAAATCGACCCTTGCAATGCCAGGAGTTTTCTTTTAATATTCGAACTGGTAAATAACTAACTATATAACGACTTTTTTTTGGTCGTGATTCTGACTCGTCATCACGTCTGCTAGGGGAAGTTGGATCAAAATGGCCGCCTTTGGTAATGACGTGGGTGGCGAGGGTGTTTGTCTCCTGGTGCGTAGGTCAGGGTTTTGTGTGGTGAGCCCCTCACCTGAATTATTGTAGACCTTCACCTTCTGCTTCTCTCTCGTTAATAGCCAGGCAACAATTCTAGAATAGAATGGACACTGCGCGACCCCACCCTCCTCGATTAATAAATAATACCTTGTTTTAAACCCCATAAATTGGAATTTGGCCTTGCTGACGCACGCCAACTGTTATTTGCTCAGCGATTTTGTTCGATTGGTTGTAGCACAAATGGAACTATAACAGGCACAATAACTGGACAAATCGTGTACAGGATGGAACTATAACAGGCACAATAACTGGACAAATCGTGTACAGGATTGAAAGTTATTTTTAAATCTCTATTACATGATAACAAGACCTGGCATGACTATTGGGAGGAAATTTAACAATAACTTAACGAGACATGCAAAGGTCAAAGGTCACCTAATAGCAACTGTTCCCTCAAAAACATCATAAACAATTTCATAGATGTTGAAATAATTTGAACAAAGAAATGGGAATATGTTCATAACTTTCACCAAAACTTCAAACAACTTGTTCTCTTAACAGCAAGTGAAAACTAAAAGCAATCTTTCAGAAACCTGGACAATGACTGGATAAAGACTGGATAAAGACTGGACCTTGACTGGACAAAATCAGGACACATATTGAACAAAGACTGGACTAAGAGTTCTCTGCCACATTTTTGTTCAGACTCATGCCACACCTATCTTAATGAAATTCTCTCTGTCCACTCACCGACTGGTCAGCTAGGCTCTTCTGCTTATCCTCTTTCCCTAAGACACGAACTGAAACATTTGGCGCAAGGTATCTCTCTTTGTGTGCTCTTCTCAGTGGAATTCTTTACCATTACGTCGTAGTATTACTACTACTAAGGCCTTCATGACTGCACTAAAAGCACAACTCTTCAAGCTTTACTTTCAAAATTAACAATGAAACATTTCTCTGAGATAATAAAAGTATCTTATTTGCACCATCGTGTCATCGTGTCATTATGTATTTTTTAATTTTTTTATTAATTTTATTTTTGAAAATATGATTATTATTTTATTTTTTTTGAATTTTGTAAAATGGACATGAATGTTTTAAATTGAATGCATTTATAAATATATGTGTTGTTATCTTTATGTAAATTTCGGTGAGCCACATAAGTTCTCAAATAATAATAATTATTATTAAATTAAATGATACAGCACAATTGGAATTTTTTCAACGGTATTTTATTTTTCCTGAAACTGCATCTTATCTGATATTACCTTGCAGCACTATTTCAGCCAGACGCCAATGTTGGTAAAATGAGATAGGGAAACAAAATTTTAGATAATTTTTTGGAGAAAGTGTAACAGAGTCAGTAGTATTCACACAGACAAGGTGGCAAAAAGTGAGTGACAGTATAAAATATCTTTATTTTACCAGACAGAGTAATTAGTATTCACACAGAGAAAGTGGGAAAAAGTGAGAGAGACAATATAAAAGATCTTTATTTTACCTCAAACAGAGTCAGTAGTATTCACACAGACAAGGTGGCAAAAAGTGAGAGACTGTATAAAAGATCTTTATTTTACCAGACAGAGTAATTAGTATTACGGATGGCATGGAGGAAATACAGTCACAGAACGTGGGAAAAAGTGAGAGAGACAATATAAAAGATCTTTATAAGCTATAGACACAGTATAAAAGGTCTTAATTTTACCTGAAACAAATAATGTGTGTCGCAAGCCTCTAGAAAAGATTCTTGACTCAAGAGATAGAAAGAACGTATATTACTTGGGATGGCATGGCAGGAAGATACACGGTCCACAGAACGTATATTACTTGGAATGGCATGGCAGGAAGATACACGGTCCACAGAACGTATATTACTTGGAATGGCATGGCAGGAAGATACACGGTCCACAGAACGTATATTACTTGGAATGGCATGGCAAGAAGATGCATGGTTCACTCGGTCCTTTCGTTGATTGACTAAAGCATCAATCGTTTTATTCATTCATTGTTACTACAGCCTACAAGGTGAAAATCATACAATAGATTGTTGAATGATTGAAAGTATTAGCAAGGAAGATTACATCATCAAAGCATTCGAACCTCAGGGAGACATGCATACATTTCAGGGAAACATGCATACATTTCATGGAGACATGCATATATTTCAGGGAGACATGCATACATTTCAGGGAGACATGCATACATTTCAGGGAGACATGCATACATTTCAGGGAGATATGCATACATTTCAGGGAGACATGCATACATTTCAGGGAGATATGCATACATTTCAGGGAGATATGCATACATTTCAGGGAGACATGCATACATTTCAGGGAGACATGCATACATTTCAGGGAGATATGCATACATTTCGGGAGACATGCATACATTTTAGCACTAATATGATACAGGTAAATAAAAGATTAGGTGATTAAGAATACATGGTATAGACAAGGGAAATAAACACACCCAGTAAACACGCATTTCTCAGGCCCTGAATAATTTTGTATTTGTGCACAATGTAAGGAATGGACAAATTATATGCGCAATATAATGAACTAGGGGTTGTAGGGTGCCCACGGCACCCACTTTTTTCAAAAGCCAAAGTAACTTATCCATGTGTGATAAAAACGAAATATTAAACTTCCTGAAATGTACACAAATTATTTTCTAACTAGTGTATCCCCCGTCAAAAATGACGGAAGTTTTCAAAATAAATACACATCAGATTAAAAAATAACGTAATACAGAACTTTCATTTATTTTATTTATTTTTATTTGATTCATTTATTATCATATTGAACAATTTTATGCGGAACGTTCGAAAAGTGTTATTTTTGGTGCAGCACTATAAAATAAAATCGATCGCAGCGCCACCTAACAGCATTACATTACATTACAACCATACAGACAACTGGAATTATGTATATTGATTTTTTTGGGGTAATTGACGTCATATAATATTTTACGGCGAGAAACATAACACGCTTTGTTAATCTTGGAACCAAAATGATTATGATTTTACATGTATATTTTCAATTTAAAAAAATAATTTTCTTTTTTAACTGCTATGGACTGTTGTACTATGTCCCTCGGCGTTATGGAGACAGACAGACACTAAGTATGCACAAAATAAGGAATAGACAATATGCAAAATATAAGGATGGACAAGTAATAATATCTAAGAACTACTTTTAATGTATGGTATCATATACATATTATTTTGTTAATCCATTTTTCTTGATCAAATGTTTATAGCTTTTGTAATTAGCAATTATTGTTATTGACATAATAGAAATAAATACTTATGCACGAGCTCTTAAAGAGTTTAAGAATATTAAAACTTTGAAATAGTCTTCTCCACTCAATTAGACCATTTGTCACACACACACACACACACACACACACACACACACACACACACACACACACACACACACACACACACACACACACACACACACACACACACACACACACACACACACACACACACACACACACACAGTTATTTGATTTTAAAAAAAACAATTCCTTTCTTTAGCATTACCGAAGTAAATAGCTGCTGGCTGAATAAATCACTTTGTATTTGTCATAGCGCATTGGAAATCAATGAATTAATGAGTGATATCTCAGGCTGGATCACAAACAAACTGACTTTAAGGACAATCAATTATTATTGAATGATTTCCAGTGGCAGATTTAGCTATAGGGCGGGGGGGCGGCTTGCCCCCCCCGCGCCCCTGTTGGGTCTGAAATGGCGCCCCCTAAAGACGCCTTCGATTAACACTAAAAAGGTGCCACAAGAGCAGAAAACAAGATTGCTAAAGACGGAACTTCTAATCAACACCAAACTGCTTGCTAAATATCGTATTTAAAATGACGAAACTGTAATATCTGGTTTAATTCAATCACTCGCATCTGAATTATCGGCGACAATTGATAAATAAGTTAAGTCTGCACAATTCTTTTCTGAAATTATTGATTCTACCATTGATATATCTAGAATTGATCAGATGTCAGTTTCTTTATGTACATTTTTAAAAATCAGGACATGTTGTAGAAAGATTTATAGGCTTTTATACTTTGGTAAACAGCGGCTGGATAGTGAATAGTGCGCTCGCCTCACAAGCTGAGGGGCGTGGGATCTATCCCACGTCAAAGCCACAATAAAAATGGAATGAAAAACGCTAAGAAAGTCCTCCACTGACCTGGAAGGGAGATGGGGCGCCCACCAAGGTCTACCAAGCACCGCCCCTAGTAGGTTCTAATGGAAACATTAGGGCCCCCTACGACCACCGTTTATGGGACTTAACAAAATAAATAAAAAATAAAAATGGTGCCGCATTTGCTGAGAAGATTGTAACTGAACTAAAAAAGCGAAACATTGATTTCACACTCTGTCGAGGACAGGCATACTCAGGAATTAAGAGTGGCCTTCAAACTCAGATAAAGAAACTTTCACCCAATTGTTGTGCCCATGTTTTGAATTTGGTTACTATCGAAGCAAAGTCTGTAAACAGTGATGTGCAGTGGTTTTTTGGCACAGATTTAAAGTTGTATGCATTCCTTACGTCTAGTTGAGGACGTCTACATACTCTTAAAGAACATCAGAAATCTCAATATGAATCAACAGTAGATACTCTGAAACGACTTTCTGATACAAGATGTGCAAGCCGTAGGCAGGCAGTTCATGCAGTTGTTGGATCATTCTCTGCTATTCTAGCCACACTTGATTCAGGGAAATCAACAGAATATAAAGGAAGTGTCAGAGCAGAAGCTATGGGACTATCTGTTTTAATAAAAAAATATTCTTTTGTTTTTCTGATGCTATTTGTACAAAAATTATCTTCGTGCTATCAAACTACTTGCAACGCCGTTGCAAAACAATTGATCGAAGTTTTAAGAAATAAGTTTGTTGAAATGAGAAGCGATGAAGCTTTTGAAATTCTGAATGTAGATGTCAAATCATTTATTAACGAAAATGGCTCAAAACTAGAAGTTAAATCAGAATCTAAAGAAAAGTGAATTGCGATTAAATAATCTAAAAGTTCAATAATTTAATTACAGTACATGCGATCGATCTGAAATTTTATATACATCGTTTTTAACATCGGCATGAGTCTGCCTGCAAAATTTCAGCACGCTAGCTTATGAGAAAGTGGGTTAAAAATCGATCCAAAGTTTTTTGCGACAAAAAGCAAACAAGCAAGCAATCAACCGGACACCACGAGTTAATATAAAGGATTTAATTTTTTTTTAAACGTGAAAAATACAAGTTTTTTACTATAAATCCTGTATGTACGAGACGTAACTAAAAGAATGTTCATTATAATACGCAGCGCAAGACCATCCAAAAATACAAAGTTGTAGTTGTGTCGTAAAACATGTTTAATATAATGCGCACCGATCAGGAATATGTTTATAAAAAGTATTGTCAATAAAATACGCACCTTATTGCGCGACAGAAAGGTTGTTCAATATAACACGCACCGCGACACTCTATCTCAAAAATTTAGCATGATACATAGAGATAAATATAATAAACAAAAAATTCAATAATTTAAATACAGTACATGCGATCAATCTGAAATTTCGATACATCGTTTTTATCATCGGCACGAGTCTGTCTGCAAAATTTTAGCTCACTAGCTTACGAGGAAGTGGGTTAAAAATAGATCCAAAGTTTTTTTTCGACAAGCAAACAATCAACCAGACACCACGATTTAATATAAAGGATTTTAAAAAAGAAAAGCATGGCAGGTGAACTTAGCAGAGATACAATGGCTGATGATCCAACCACAAGCTTTAAATCTGAAACGTACTTCAATATCATGGATACACTTATAATACAAATAGTTAATATCGATTTATTGATTTTTGGGGCACAGTTACTTATTTCTATTGTATTGATCCATCACAAATGTCGGAAGAATATTAAATAAAGATTATTTTCGAAGTTTATGCAAAATTTACAAACACGACATTAACCTTGAAGAAGCAATCGTAGAATATGATACCTTCAAAGATGTGTATGTAATAATACGAAACACCATTACCTAGTGAACTACAACTTAAAAAAGTTTAGTCATTCTTGACGGAAAAACAAATGGCATCAGGTCTCCCTAATTTGTCAATACTATATAAAATTTACCTGACTCTTCCTGTTAGCAGTACTACTGCTGAAAGAAGTTTCAGTAGATTGAAACTCATCAAAAATTATTTGCGCTCAACAATGACAAACGAACGTCTGTCTGTATTGGCATTAGTTTCAATTGAACGTGATCTAGCTGAGAACGTTGACTTTAAATAAACGATAAATCGTTTTATCTTATCTTATCTGTTTACAGACGCTCCTTCTATACAGAAGATTATTGCGTCCTACGCTTATCTATGGTTTGTGTTTAGTCCTGAATTTTTATTAGAGATTTAAATGTTGATAAAAAGTTTGTTTTCCTGGCTTCTTCAGGCAACCCATTCCACGCCCGAATTCCGGACGGGAAGAAGGAAAACTTGTATGTGTTTGTTCTTGCATACGGAATAAGAAAGGTGTTTTTAACCTTATGTCTATCGATGACCGGACAGAACATTGCCTTTTAATACTTTTATTATATAAGGATTAACATTTTTTTAAAATACATTATATTTTGTTTGTATTTGTGACCTATTACTCTCCTGAATATAAAGCAATTGTTTGTATATTGAAGAGATTCATTGCAATGGATTAATTTAAACAAAAAGAATATTAAATAATTTACTATTAATGATCAACGCAGCATTTATTATTTAACTCTTAGTTATTTGTTTGAGTTACTGTCACTGCTATTTATGGCAAGCTGAACAAACTGATGAATCTTGCAGATATTACAACAAACTATTGGAAGCCTATACAAAATTTAATCAAATTCTACCTCATTATCAAAACATTTTAGATGTTTTATTTAGCCCAAAGACTATAAACTTATTATGCTGAGTTTTCTATGTTAAAGTCTGCTAGGATATTCAGCAATTGAAAGTGAACACAAAGGATTATGAGATATTTAGATTCTGTCACATATAACAGCTCCCAAATTAACTACCATTTTCATAAATTCAATTGATTAACCATACCTACTTAAGACTAGATGTTTCTTTTTTTCTAGCAAGTTGCCACAGGGCAACTCTAAAAATGTATGTAACATAAACAACACACCTTAGATTTCATATTTGAGACTGCAGCAGTCTCTTAAGATGAAAACTTATTAAAGTAAATCTCACATTTAAAGTGAGCAGAAATGTTTTTTTCAACATAAAATATAGCAATAAGAGTGAATCTCATATCGAATTTCTAATCTTCATTGCAGAACCAGCCATTTAGACAAATGAATTTTATTTCAGCACTTGGAAATATTTATACTAAGTGAATGAATAAAAAATAATTTTGCGGCGCCCCATGAAATTCTGCTGCCCCCCCCCCACGCTGACAAACCTAAATCCGCCACTGATGATTTCTTGTGGGTAGCTGAGTCCGAAATATTGGTGTGGGTGTTCAAGAGATCTACCATGCATTGTAAATATGTGTGTGTCCAGCCAAAACAATGTGTGTGTGCTGTATGTTATAAATTTGTCTAGAAGACAGAAGACAAACTTTTCTGATGCTAGACCCGATAATTTACGTCGATATACACAATCTTATAAGAAAATGAAAGTTTGATCAATTATAGTCTGCCCTTATATTTCTTTCATATGATTTCTATAGTTAAATCCTAAGGATTGAACTTAAAATTTATTCTAAAAGTTTAGCCTTATTTTTGCTTAAAACCATATTAACCGTGGCTAAACTGCCGATACCAATGAAAAGTACCATTCTAACGGTCACAAAGTTACCCCATTGTATAAATTTAAATGTGTCACCAATTAGCCTCAATCTTACCCCGTGCCTATTATACCCATACAGAATCCAATTTCTTCTAAGAAAGACCCGGTAAGTTCTGTTCAATCCTTTGCCATTGTGGCAATATATGAAAGCAATCATCCCAAAACTTGTACCATTGAAGAACCCATGTAGCATTACACTATTTTAAAAAAATTAACACACTATTTTAAAAAGGGGCTTGTAACGAAAGAGTTTTGAAAAATACTTGATCCGTCTTTCCATTGACGCGTATATTTACTGCCATTTACTTAGTACATGCATCTATAGAAATGGTCATGTTGTTTTTTTCTATTATACAGCATATTTATATATTTATGTATCTTTATAAAGAAATAATGCACACATGTAAATTCAATTATCTCCTACATGAGAAATATTTGCATCTTTTGTATAATTAATCACTCCCCACATACAAATAATGCAGACTCAACACATTTTTCTATTACAAATACAAACTTTACTTTTATGCAATTATTTGCAACAGCAGCTGAGTTTTGTTTATTTTTTTCTTTTGTTTAGTCCCGATGTTCTACGCTTGTCTAACGCTTGTCATTTTTTATAACATTTCCTTAAGTACCGAGAAGGACACATTTTATCTGTTTCTAATCTGTTTTCACTCATGTGCTAGCCAATTAGACGAATATACTATATTATTAGTATTTGATTTTTTATAACTAACCTTTAAATTTCAAATAACGTATTTCTATATAAGCACCACTATTTAAGCATATTAAGTAGAGGAGTAAAAATAATCTATTTAATTTTATTTTTCAGTAAACAAAATAATATTAAATAAATGTTAAATGAATACACTAAAGAAAACAGCGTCAAGACGTAATGTTAAAACAAACATGAATTGTTTAAGAAGATAAACACTCGTCTTGTTTGAGGCTCAACATTAGCAGACATGAAAACAACCCGCTACATCACATTTAGTGGACAACAAAGACAATACGCACACACACACACACACACACACACACAACGAGACATTAAATACAACAACAACAAAACTATAAGATATTATTTTATACCAAGGCTCTTTTTACATCGTTCCCTCTAAACAAATAAGTATAAGCTCAAATAATGACGTCACTTCATAGAATTTTTGGGCGCGAAACACGCTCTGATACTCTGGACACCAACATGTTCAATTTTTTACGTCTATATGTCTGACTGACGGACGCCTTAGTCTTAGCACATTGCATATACATACACACACACCGAATACACTCGTCTATAAGCCGATCTCGAGTATAAGTTGAGGTTAGCTGTTTGACCAAAAATTATGAAATATACTTTGACCCATACTTAAGTCGAGTGTAAAATTCAAGCTTTGAAATTGTTCGAGTTTATACCTAGTCACATCCCCTGGGACAATCAAAGTGTTTTGATACTTACTCAATTTGTGAAAAGTAATTTGTAAAAAGCTATCAAATTTGATATCAATATAATCATTTTAATTCAACTTCCTGTCACGTGCAGGTACTTATCAGGTTTAAACAAATGCAAGACTAGACATAAACTTTGGATAAGCGATGGACGCAAAAGTCTTATATATGGAACGAGCGTCTGTAGTAGATAAGATAAAATGAGATGACTGCCGGTAATAACTGTGAAACTAACACCTGTCACATTTTATAAGTCAAAATAAAAAAAATAATTTAAACTAATGTTTAATAAATAATTGTGTTCACAGGAAGTGGCCGCTAGCATTCTTCTTGTTGTTTGAAATGGAATTAATCGAATTTTTGTTGAGAGATCCAAAACTTTACGGTATGAGAGCGTAATATGATCCAAGGTAGGAAGTAATTGGTTGATATTGGGAAGACAAATATAGTCTTCACATCTCGACCTGAACACATCGAGTACTCGTCAACAAATTGTTTAGCATGAACCAGTTTTACAAACACCACATTTCTGCTACTTATCAAGATTTGAATCATACAGAACATTGGAACCACTGTAGCTCATGAATCATACAGAACATTGGAACCACTGTAGCTCATGAATCATACAGAACATTGGAACCACTGTAGCTCATGAATCATACAGAACATTGGAACCACTGTAGCTCATGAATCATACAGAACATTGGAACCACTGTAGCTCAATATTTCAAAATCTAAGCAGTGAGAACCGCTATCATTACAAAATTAGTTTGTCAACAGTTGAGACTGAGATTATAATCCAACTCAAGTATTGTGAGAATGTGACAGGAGAAATGTGACAGTATTGTGAGAATGTGACAGGAGAAATGTGACAGTATTGTGAGAATGTGACAGGAGAAATGTGACAGTATTGTGTGAATGTGACAGGAGAAATGTGACAGTATTGTGTGAATGTGACAGGAGAAATGTGACAGTATTGTGTGAATGTGACAGGAGAAATGTGACAGTATTGTGTGAATGTGACAGGAGAAATGTGACAGTATTGTGTGAATGTGACAGGAGAAATGTGACAGTATTGTGTGAATGTGACAGGAGAAATGTGACAGTATTGTGTGAATGTGACAGGAGAAATGTGACAGTATTGTGTGAATGTGACAGGAGAAATGTGACAGTATTGTGTGAATGTGACAGGAGAAATGTGACAGTATTGTGTGAATGTGACAGGAGAAATGTGACAGTATTGTGTGAATGTGACAGGAGAAATGTGACAGTATTGTGTGAATGTGACAGGAGAAATGTGACAGTATTGTGTGAATGTGACAGGAGAAATGTGACAGAATTGTGTGAATGTGACAGGAGAAATGTGACAGTATTGTTGGAATGTGACAGGAGAAATGTGACAGTATTGTGTGAATGTGACAGGAGAAATGTGACAGTATTGTGTGAATGTGACAAGAGAAATGTGACAGTATTGTGTGAATGTGACAGGAGAAATGTGACAGTATTGTGTGAATGTGACAGGAGAAATGTGACAGAATTGTGTGAATGTGACAGGAGAAATGTGACAGTATTGTTGGAATGTGACAGGAGAAATGTGACAGTATTGTGTGAATGTGACAGGAGAAATGTGACAGTATTGTGTGAATGTGACAGGAGAAATGTGACAGTATTGTGTGAATGTGACAGGAGAAATGTGACAGTATTGTGTGAATGTGACAGGAGAAATGTGACAGTATTGTGTGAATGTGACAGGAGAAATGTGACAGTATTGTGTGAATGTGACAGGAGAAATTTGACAGTATTGTGTGAATGTGACAGGAGAAATGTGACAGTATTGTTGGAATGTGACAGGAGAAATGTGACAGTATTGTGTGAATGTGACAGGAGAAATGTGACAGTATTGTGTGAATGTGACAGGAGAAATGTGACAGTATTGTGTGAATGTGACAGGAGAAATGTGACAGTATTGTGTGAATGTGACAGGAGAAATGTGACAGTATTGTGTGAATGTGACAGGAGAAATGTGACAGTATTGTGTGAATGTGACAGGAGAAATGTGACAGTATTGTGTGAATGTGACAGGAGAAATGTGACAGTATTGTGTGAATGTGACAGGAGAAATGTGACAGTATTGTGTGAATGTGACAGGAGAAATTTGACAGTATTGTGTGAATGTGACAGGAGAAATGTGACAGTATTGTTGGAATGTGACAGGAGAAATGTGACAGTATTGTGTGAATGTGACAGGAGAAATGTGACAGTATTGTGTGAATGTGACAGGAGAAATGTGACAGTATTGTGTGAATGTGACAGGAGAAATGTGACAGTATTGTGTGAATGTGACAGGAGAAATGTGACAGTATTGTTGGAATGTGACAGGAGAAATGTGACAATATCGTGTGAATGTGACAGGAGAAATGTGACAGTATTGTGTGAATGTGACAGGAGAACTTAAACTTTGTGTCAGCTGTGACTGAAGGAAATCAAACTAACGTACAGTGAACCAGACAAGGCAGACAGACAAGGCAGACAGACAAGGCAGACAGACAAGGCAGACAGACAAGGCAGACAGACATGGCAGGTAGTGCTGAAATGTACACGAGACTGTAGTACAAGGCTAATTAGATTGGGCCATCACAGTATGGTGAACGTAACAGACATGTCCAGTGGCGTAACAACGGGTTGGCATCGGGGCAGTTGCCAAGGGCGCCAGCTCAAAAGGGCGCTACTAAATCTCTAATTTTAAATTTGTATTTAAATCGAAGAACTCTACAATCAGGCAAACATTGCAGTTTTATTTAAAGGCTGCGTAGGGGACTTCTTCAAAACGACGATCGGAGTCCGCCAGGGCTGCATTCTCTCCCCTGTCCTGTTCAATATCTTCATTGAAAAAATCATGCAAGAAACCCTCAGTGATCACAACACATCCATCTCTATAGGCGGAAGTTGATCACAACACATCCATCTCTATAGGTGGAAGACCCTTATGCAACCTGAGATTTGCTGATGACATAGATCTTTTGGCTGGGAGCAGTAAAAAACTACAGGCACTCACTGACAAACTTAAAGACAGATCAGGTGCATATGGGATGGAAATTAGCTCAAAGAAAAGCAAGGTATTGGTTAACACCACAACTGCCAGTATGGCCAACATCGTAATGAACCAACAAAAGCTGGAGGAGGTATACATAACTTTAAATATCTAGGAGCAATTATATCCAGAGATGGTACCTGTGAAGCTGAAATTCGAGCTAGAATTGGGTCAGCAATGTCTGTAATGACGAAATTAACCAAAATATGGAACAGCAAAAACATAAGCATGCCAACAAAGCTCAGGCTTTACAGATCTCTCGTTAAAACCATTGTCTTTTATGGATGTGTTAGTTATGGCAGCCACTGAAAGCAAGCTGCAGGCATTTGAAAACAAATGCATGAGGAAAATTCTCCAGATCTCCTATTTAGAACACAAGACCAATGAATATGTCTAGGACAGAATAAACTCTATTGTGGGTCATCAAGAAACCATCATAACAACAATTAAGAGACGCAAGTCGGCATGGTTCGGTCATGTACTGCGACATGATACCCTGACCAAAATTATCCTTCTAGGCACTGTAGAAGGGGGCCGGCGAAGAGGTCGACAACGGAAAAGCTGGCTGGACAACATAAAGGAATGGAAAGGGATGAAATTGCATGAATTATTGGCCGCCGCTCAAAATAGTCATATGTGGAGATGGTTGTCTGTTGATGTGTCCATGCGCTCCCCGCAACGACCGAAACGGTCACGGGACAGATGATGATGATGATGATGATGATGATGATGATGATGATGATGATGAAATACAGTGTGGTCTCTCTAAGTCGAACTCAAAAGGACACACAAAAAATCGACTTAGGGAGTTTTTGAGTTAGGGAAAATGGCATAATAGGTACCGATTAATCAAGGACAGATTTTTAATAATATTTTATAGCTTCTGGTAGAGCAGTCGAATCTTGTAGAATGCAGAAAAGGACATTGATAATCTATAATAACAACACCGTTATTCAATGTACATGCAGAAATCACCTATGACCCGCTCGTAAGCCGACCCCCAACTTTTACCCTTAGATTTTCTCCAAAAAGGTCGGCTTTAGAACGAGTATATACGGTAATTATTGTCATAAATAAAATAAGAGAAATTTATTCATTTTTTTTTCTTCTAACAAATGAATAAATCGCAAATCTGAAACTTGTCAATTATCAAGGGCACTAACAATAAATTAGCCAAGGGCGCCAAAAACCTAGTTACGCCTCTGGACATGTCAAATATACACAAATATGTCATATATCCACACAAATGCCACATATCAACACATATGTCACATATCCACATAAAGATCACATATCAAAACTAATGTCGCATATCAACACATATGTCAAATATCCACTTAATGGTCACATAGCCATTCATAGGTCACTTTTCCACACATAGGTCAAATATCCACACACTGGATGCATATTATATACCGCTCACATATTCTTACACTGGGTTCATTTCATATAGAGGCCACGTAACAAATACACAGTTCACATATGAAAACCAAATTGATTGCAATTTTGATAACTTAATTTCATGATAAGGAATTTGTCCCATCTCTCTCTCTCTCTCTCTCTCTCTCTCTCTCTCTCTCTCTCTCTCTCTCTCTCTCTCTCCTCTCTCTCTCCTCTCTCTCTCTCTCTCTCTCTCTCTCTCTCTCTCTCTCTCTCTCTCTCTCATTATTAGGTTAGTCTAATCATTTTCTTTTATGACAACATCTACGAATTTTGCATTCCGTAGATATAACTGAGGGAGGGGACAGAGGGAGAGTTTAACAATCGTCCCAGAAACGTCTTTGATCCGACCAAGCAACAGATACGTTTGTTGTTTTGTAATACATTGAAAATATATGGCACACTTTATCTCAAGTCAAAGGTGAGCACGAGATGTGTACAAGAGGTGATTGCTTACACTGGTTATGTACACTTTTAATGTACACTTGTGTTGTACACTTGGCGGAGCTAGTATCAAATGGCAGATAGTCTCAACTGCCTGGCATATCAGTTAGCTGGGCATACGGGGGGGGGAGTAGAGGGGAGAGCCATCTGTTGTAGATTGACGTGTCCGCACAGGTCTGGAGGACTGCCATCTGTGGTCACTTGACACCCAGAGATATGACCTCGTGTTTGTCCTCAAGTGGTGGACAGGACGCAGTTATGGGCCATGCACAAGATGGCTAGCGGTCAATCAGAATTAATGGTTGTTTGTTTTTGTCTGATCCTGGAATCAAGTTAGACAAAGTTGTGTGGGGTGGGGGCTCGAGTAGCTGATAGAGATCAGTGGACGAGGGGGGTCTGGGGGCTGGGGCACGAGTAGCTGATAGAGATCAGTGGACGAGGGGGGGGTCTGGGGGCTGGGGGCACGAGTAGCTGATAGAGATCAGTGGACGAGGGGGGTCTGAGGGGCTGGGGCACGAGTAGCTGATAGAGATCAGTGGACGAGGGGGCTGGGGGCTGGGGGCACGAGTAGCTGATGGAGAGCAGTGGACGAGGGGGGCTGAGGGCTGGGGGCACGAGTAGCTGATAGAGATCCGTGGACGAGGGGGGTCTGAGGGCTGGGTGCACGAGTAGCTGATATAGATCAGTTGACAGGGGGGTCTGAGGGAATGAATTCGAATTTAGGTAGGTGAGTACTGGGCCTTGAACTGTTCTATTGTGAATAGTTTGGTCATGGGCAACAGGCATGTCATGGGTTACAGGCAGGTCATGGGCAACAGGCAGGTCATGGGCAATATATCATATATAATAGGAGTGCGATAAAGTTTTTTTAATAAAATACAAAATACACAAACAAATTGTGTAACCAAAACAGTAAATGAAAGATTTATTAATTAACTAATAGAAAAGTATCCGTTTTGGCTAATGGCTTCGTCGGTACAAATAATACACACTTACACAAGTATTAAAATTAGTTTTAAAATTATCTAAGACATTCTATATCAAGACGTAAAGACACAAAGAAAGAAACAATAACAACAACAACAAAACAATGAGACGGGATATAAGAAAAGGGAGGAAGTATCGAGCGTATCAGTGAAAACAACAACGGGAAAAAGATTCCACAGTTTTGTAAAATTGTAAATTTTGTTTAATCAAAATGGAACCCTCGTTGCACTGTTACTTTTGATGAGTTATTTCCACTGACGAAGGCATTGACCGAAACGTGTACTTATGTATTAGTAAAATAATGAAGCTTTCATTTACTGTTTTGATTATACAATTTGTTTGTGTATTTTGTATTTTAGGTCATGATCAACATGTGATTGTAAGCAACAGTGTCAATAACTTTCCTGGACTCATTGTCTCTTCATATTGATTTATGGTAGAGAATCTCCCGTAGGACCGTCACGGAAATGGTTCGAATCCAAACATAGTTCATGTTTTTTATTTAATTTTTATTGGATTTTTTCGTCACCAAAATTGTCACAAAATTTTAAGACGAGAGGACGGTAAATACAGTTGTAAAATTTTCCCCTCACAGACAAATGGACAAATATGAAGTAAAATAAAATTTGCTGGATAATAAAACAAAGTATGATGCACCATGCGAGATCAGAAACCATAGAAAAAGGCTTCGGTGGGGGGGAGGGGGGGCGTTTGGATTTGTTATTTACGCCCTGGTACATCCTGGTCAGGTTCTTATGCAGGTCATTACTGGGGACTTAGCGGCGGCAAAAGGTTACCAATGACGTCATCAATCTTATCGGCCATCATGGGCAGTGGGGTGTGGGGGGGGGGTGTGGGGGAGTCACCTAAAAACTCAGCTCAAATACAATAAGATATACCGTAGCTTAAAACGAAACATTTCTTAAACAAGCAAAAAGGACAGAATCTTCATAGTAACAGTTAAAATATAGCAGGTCTTGTATCATACAATCATGCTCAGTAAAAATATGACACAGCAAGGACGTATCATACAATCATGCTCAGTAAAAATATGACACAGCAAGGACGTATCATACAATCATGCTCAGTAAAAATATGACACAGCAAGGACGTATCATACAATCCTGCTCAGTAAAGATATGACACAGCAAGGACGTATCATACAATCATGCTCAGTAAAAATATGACACAGCAAGGACGTATCATACAATCATGTTCAGTAAAAAATATGACACAGCAAGGACGTATCATACAATCATGTTCAGTAAAAAATATGACACAGCAAGGACGTATCATACAATCATGTTCAGTAAAAATATGACACAGCAAGGACGTATCATACAATCATGTTCAGTAAAAAATATGACACAGCAAAGACGTATCATACACATCGTTGGTTAAATACCCAAGCCAGACCAGTAAATATAATGATTGTCTAAAAAAATGTGTTTCAAGGAAGCGTGATCATGTCGACACGTTGCATACTGGGTTGTTATTGGTGAAGTACTTGATGTTAGACAATATATTGTCATAGGGACAAGCATTTCTGTTGCAGGTCTTTGTCTGGTTTGGGTCTATGTTTGGTGTATACGTCTATGTCTGGTGTAGTTCTTTGTTTGGTGTTAGTCTATATGTGGCATAGGTCTTTGCTTAGTGTAGGTCTATGTGTGATTTAAGTCTTTGTTTACTGTAGTTATATGTCTGATTAAGGTCTTTGTTTAATGTAGGTCTGTTTGATTTAGGTCCTTCTCTCGCGTAGGTCTATGTCTGATTTAGGTCTTTGTTTGGTGTAAGTCTATATGTGGCATAGGTCTTTGCTTATTGTCTCGCGTAGGTCTATGTCTGATTTAGATTTTTGTTTAATGTAGGTCTGTTGGATTTAGGTCCTTGTCTCGCCTAGGTCTATGTCTGATTTAGGTCTTTGTTTACTGTAGGTCTATGACTGACATATGTCTATGTTAGGTGTAGGTCTATGACTGGAATGTCTATGTTAGGTGTAGGTCTATGACTGGCATGTCTATGTTAGGTGTAGGTCTATGACTGGCATATGTCTATGTTAGCTGTGGATCTATGACTTGACATATGTCTTTGTTTGTTGTAGTCATTGTTTATATTATTTATCAATCACCTATCATTTTAATTATTTTATTAAATACGCAGCAGTTATATTATTATCATTGCTATAAAATATGTATTTTAAAAAAAAATTGAGTTTCTTTTATGATTATTCTTGGGGTCACTTGTCATTTTTTCATCCAATCGATTAGCATGCAACTCAAATTAATTGGTAGCCGCAAAGAAGTGATAAAAATTGATTGTTTATATTTGGATTTAATGACCACCAAACAGAGTTGAACAATCGCTTCATTTCGGACGTGTGAAATCTAACAACACCACAAACGTAGTTTTATTGCTTTTGGCGAACTTGTTGCTGATTGGTTGACACGTATCGTTTTGTTGGAGGTCTCCTTTTTCGGTACTTGTTTTACATGTTATTACATGGTGCTTGCTATACACGATAGGGTTGTGTTAGAGGTTTAGGGTTGTGTTAGAGGTTTAGGGTTGTGTTAGAGGTTTAGGGTTGTGTTAGAGGTTTAGGGTTGTGTTAGAGGTTTAGGGTTGTGTTAGAGGTTTAGGGTTGTGTTAGAAGTTTTAGGGTTGTGTTAGATGTTTTAGGGTTGTGTTAGAGGTTTTAGGGTTGTGTTAGAGGTTTAGGGTTGTGTTAGAGGTTTAGGGTTGTGTTAGAGGTTTAGGGTTGTGTTAGAGGTTTAGGTTTGTGTTAGATGTTTAGGGTTGCGATATGAGTTACGGTTTGTGTTAGAGGACAAATGAAGGTTAAATAGATTATCATAAAAGGATTATTAAAGTGGTATGCTGAAAGGACTGAATAAAGTCTGTTCAAATTTGTGTTAGTTATGTGTTATACAATGATGTATAGGAACTTATTGTAACGAATAATATCATCTTATATACAATTGATTTTACTTTTAATATTATTTCGTACAGTTACTAAATATCGATAGTAAATAATAAGATGATATAAAGCTGATTTAGATTAATTTTATTAAAGGGATTTATGTTAAAAGAAACTCGACTACACAATTATTTTTTAAAAAATAATTCTGCTACTGCTATCACGTCAATTTTGTCATTCCGTACCAGGCAAATCTAAGATTGGTGGTGTATGTTAGTTTGTGCCTATAATCTTCATTGTATTGTATAATAGTTTGTGAATATAATCTTTATTATATTGTATATTATTTTGTGCCTATAATCTTCTGTATTGTATATTAGTTTGAGCCTAGAATCTTTATTGTATTGTATATTAGTTTGAGACTTTGATCTACATTGTAGTGTACATTAGTTTGTGACTATGTTTATATATGCTGTCAACGTTATAACCAAACATGACGTAAGTCAATGTTACAGTAACCACACAAGATAAACCCCCAACTCCCACCCCACCCCCCCCCCATCATGAACGTAGCTAGAGTGACATCTGGTGTGCTTTTCTCTAGAGTTATGTTGAAATTGAGCATTGACAGTCAACGGTGATGGATGAATACCTTTAGTCTCTGGATACGTATAAGGGTATGTTTGGTTTGTTATTGGTTTGTTCTATGTTTGTTGTCTGTATGTTGTTTGGTTTGTTGTTTACCTACAATAATTTCATTTACATACTTAAAATCGCCATTTGGCAGTAAGTTTTAGAACATAACATTTTTAGTGTCTAACCTTTTCATCTTATCAAAAGTAATAAAACATTTAAATAGTTTTGAATGTTGATAGAGTGTTTGTTTCTTGGTTTGATCAGACAACCAACCCATTCCATGTGCGAATTCCGGACGGGAGGAACGAGAATTTGTATTTGTTTGTTTTTGCATACGGTATAAGAAAGGTGTTTTTATCCCTATGGGTGTCTCTCTGAGTGTTGTATTCGATTATCTTTGTGGTTTTTTTTTAAATAATCGTCTTATGTATTATTAATACTTCTTTCCCTCCAGTGTTTCTAGGATAAGTGGTTAAGTAATTTAACTAATGGAGTTACTCTTGTCAATTTTGAATATTATGCAGTAAGTAATCGTCCAGTTCTTTGTTGAACTTGCTCCAGTTTATCAAAGTTTTACATGGTAAATCTAAGATGAATATTGTAGTTAAGGCCTGATCAAATGTAAGTGACAAATTTAGTTTTATATTTTATTACGTTTGTAAAAGTTTATTTCCATAAAGCCTTATTATTTGTATTTGTATTTTTAAATTATTATATTAATATAATGATAATTATTATTACCCGTAAGAACTCAGCATCTTTAGTTTGGATTGGTTCTTTTCGATGAGTGGAATAACTTGCGCTTATTTTCTTCTTTTGCTAGGATACTCTAATTAGTTTCCCATTTTATTAATTCATTTAGGTCTTTGTATAAAATTTCGATATCTTACTTAATTGTTCTATATATAATAGATTACACACTTATCAGCAAATAACCTAACTTTTGTTCCTGTTGAGAACATAGGAATTTTAAAAATTTGGGGGCCCAAAACTGTTACTTAGTGAACTCCTGAGTTTACCGTTATTGGCGCTGATTTAGATCCATGACTTATTACTTTGCTCTCTACCGAAAAGGAAAACATTTGATCCCCGATATGGGACCAGGGATGACATAATTTTTTTTTAAATTATCTTTCAATAACTTTTTTTTTAGTAAACTAGAATGGTGAACTTTATCAAATGCTTTTTAGAAGTCTAGTAATACTGTATGTATTTGATTATTTTTAAGCCTTTGACAGATCATCTAATAAACTAATTTTATTGTGTTTCACATGATCTGTTTTTCCTTAGGCCGTGTTGATGTGGACATAGGACATTATGTTGTATAGAGTCTAAATGATTAACTATTCCACTATATATTATGTTTTCTTTTAATTTACAAGTAATGCTAGTAAGTGAAATAAGTTTATAATTACAAGGGTCTGTTTTATCTCCTTTTTTGTAAATAAAAAAAGTTAAAGGTTGCGAGGGGGGGTCACATTAGCTAGTTTCCAATCCTAGGTCATTTTACCCCAAGTTAATTAAAACTAATTTTTAGCGCAATTTTTTTCAATATTCGTCTTATATGTGTAGCTTAAAATTTGTATAATAAACTTTATTATTACACGCTTTTATTTAAGTCACACTGTTTGTATGTTGTATCCATCTTTCCTTCAATTCTTGAAACGTAAATTTAAACCACTTTTGATGGTCCTGGAGATCTCAAAATTTTAACACAGATAGATCTTAGATGACAACGCATTGTATCAAAATTTCAGATCGATCGAATGTACAGTATTTAAATTATTGCATTTTTAGTTTATATTTATGTAAGTATCGGTACCCGTCTGCTTTGTTGACATTCATGAGTTCACCACGTGAACACATCACCGTTGTATAAAACATTGGGCGGGCGCTTATGAGGTGTTTAGTATAAAAAAAAGATAGAGGTAAAAAAAAGATGTGTGTGTGTCAGACGTGAATTGTAAAGAGTTTTTATTATAAGTTTTTAAAAATAGCTGTAAAAACAAAGTTTTTGACTATAAATCCCTTATATATTAGACATAACTAAAAGTAGTGATTATGTTAAAAGCGTGTCCTTTTTAAAAAAAGTTTTTATTTAAATTTTATTTTTGTTTAATTTTGTATTGAACCACCATTTGAGTATTTTATTTTATGTCTGATTTATTGGCACACTCTCTTCCACTATACCATTTTGATTTATTTTAATGGATTTAAGAACCTCTTCTACTGGACTATTTGTGTTGTGTTGACTTACAGAATGATTTTTGTGAATTTGTCGTTGTTTGTAGTAGGTTTATTGTATTACATATATTCAAGAATATGTAGATCTGTTAGGTTACTTTGTGTTTGTGTGTGTGTGCATACTTGTGTAATTATTCTCTTGTTTTTTACATTGGCAATTTTATGATTAGAGATAAGTGATTATTTCATGTTCTACATCTATTCCTGGTCTCTTTGTTCAAAATAAACCTGTGTCTACATCTATTCCTGGTCTCTTTGTTCAAAATAAACCTGTGTCTACATCTATTCCTGGTCTCTTTGTTCAAAATAAACCTGTGTCTACATCTATTCCTGGTCACTTTAAGTCAAATGTAGTGAATATTCTGGAAGTACCAATTATGTCTATAATGTCTCTTGGGTCTCCAATAGGTTCATGGTCCAATTTTGTAATATTATTCAACTGTCTGTAGTCACAGCATAGTCGAATCTTTCCATTCTTCTTTTTTACTATGACAGTTGGGGAGGTATAGTTAGCTTCAACTGCTTTTCTTATTTTGTTTTCTTTAAGTAGGTAGTCAATTTCTTGCCTTACTGTGTCTCTATGTGCCATTGGAATAGGGTATACTTTGGTCTTGAAGGGTTCATGTTCCAATACTTGTATCTTGTGAGTCATAGTTTTTGTGTTTCCTGTCTCTTTTGTTATGACACCTTTGTATTTTTGAAAAATTTTGATCACTATGTGTTTCATATTATCTGGTATGTCAGATGATATTTTTTCACTGTCAAGACTGTTCATTTTCATTGCATAGTCATTTTCATCATTTACCTTGATGATGACATTAACAGTTTGCTTTCCTTCTTAATTGTCATCATATGCTCTTAGTTTGTCAATATGTAATTTTTTCACATGTCCTTTGATATTGACACTATATGTGACATCACTAAGTTTCTCTTCAATATACCTTCCCATGTGATTTCATTCTTTGTGTTTGGTATCCATACTAAGACTTGTTGTTCAGGCTCGAATGTTCTTAAATGTCTGTGTTTATTTTTGATTTCTCTATGTCTTGTACTTTGCTTGATTAGTCTTTGTTTTGCTGCTTCAATACTGTAAAGTATTTTATCTCTAGTGTCTGACATCAGCTGATATCTGTCCTGTATGGCATCTTGTTTACTTATAAGCCTTTCTTTTAAATTCTTTAAGGGACTTGCAGGGTTTTGGCCAAACATTAACTCAAAAGGGCTAAAGCCAGTGCTTTCATGTTTGCTGCTGTGGTATGCAAATAGTACTAAGGGTAAATATTCATGCCATCTGTCCTCATGGTCCACTGTTACCTTTAATAGCATATTCTTGATGGTTTTGTTTAGTCTTTCAATCACCCCATTTGACTGTGGATGGTAAACTGTGCTGTGCACTTGTGTAATGTTTAACATTTTCATAATGGCTTGTGTCATCTAACCCTTGAATTGGCTGCCATTGTCCGACAGAAGTGTTTGAGGAAAACCATATCTGCTAAAGACATTGAGTAATGTATTGCATATACTTTCTGCATCTATTCGTTTCAGTGGGATAGCTTCACCCCATCTGGTGGCTATGTCCACTATGGTTAGAGCATACATATGTTTCTTCTTGGACATCTTCTTGAATGGTCCTATCAGGTCTATGGCAATTTTCTCGAATAAGAAGTTTGCCTTGTCAGATGATTGTATGGGTGCTGTGTGTCTCCCATCTTTGGGATTATGTCGTAGACACACTGTACATGCCTTGATGTATTCTTTTATCTGCCTTGCCATTTTAGGCAAGTAAAAGTTTTCTGCTATTGTAGCAATTGTTTTCTTGGCGCCCATATGTCCACCTAAAGGACTGTCATGTGTCATTTTAATAATGGTTTCCTGTAACTTTTTGGGAAGAACCACTCTTTTGCACGTACCTTCCTGTGCAATGTTTATTAATATGCCTTTACCTAGCTTGTAATTTTTGTTGTGGCCTGTTTCATTGTCTTTGATAAGTTTCATTTTTATTTCTCTGATTGTGTTATCTTCTTCTTGTAGTTGTTTGAACTCTTGTTTGGACATCAGTTGGCTTCCTATTTCAAGTTTCTCCTCAACTTCAATGTCTGTGATCTCTTTTCTTTTTGTGGTGGCTCTTGTTTGTACAGTAGCACATAATTGATGGTTGTTGTCATGCCAGGCCTTGTATACTTCATCAGTATTGTCTACCACACCTTCAACGTTCCCTATGATAAGATCACAAATGGCCTCTTGTAAGACTCTGGCTCTAACTTCCCCTTGAAGCCAGGGTGAGTTGATGGTGAAAATTGCAGTTGGAAACTCTCTCTTTGTGCCATCCGCCATTATCAGTGTGTCTTTTTTCCCATCATACTCTTCTTCTTTCACCATCCTCTCATTTACCACAATTGTTGTGCATCCAGTGTCACGAAGGCACATACACTTTCGATCATTGATGTACACTGGGTAAAATTTCAGTGGACCATGATCCTTTATGGTGGCCACAGTATTACTAGATTGTGATTCTTCTTGTTTCATTCTGCCTTTATTATCTCCCTCTTGGTAGTCATTCCTTCTCCAGGGCTGATCATGATTTATGTATCTGGAGTCATGATTATATCTGCCTCTCCATGATCTTCTACCTTTGCTTTCAAAATGACCTTGTCTTGACCTTTCTTCTGTTTTCTTTCTTATAGGGCTGCCATTAGGTGACACCCTATTTGGTTGTCCTTTATTGTGGTAACACTGCTTCGCCATATGTCCTGGCTTGTTACAGTACCAGCAAATAGTTTGTCTGTTGCCTTGGTTTGGCAGACTCTGGTTTCTCATAACTTGCCTTTTTTCTTGACTTTTAATTTGTATAGCTGCAAATATGTCTTGTCTCTTATCCATTTCCACATTCGGATGAGAGTCTTTGAATGTTCGTAATGCATTTGTTAGCTCTGCTTGAGTACGAACTTTCTTGTCAGTTAAATATGTGAATAGAGTTGGTGTTGATTTTCTAAAAACTTGTCAATTAACACCATGTCCAGTATGGCCATTGGATTGCTCGTATCTATTGCTGTCAGTTCCAGCCATTTTGTTAGTTTGACTTGTGCTACATGTACTATGATCTGTGGATCTTTGTCCATCTTGATTCTCATTTCATGAAATTCTCTTCTATAATCATTTTCTGACTTTCCAAAAAGACATAGAAATGCCTTTTTGACATTCTTATATATGTTTTTGTCTTCTTTGGCTATACTGTTATAAGCTTCAAATGCTTCTCCAGTTAATTGAGTCATCAGTTGTGCTGGCCAATCTTCTTTATTATAGCCTTTCATAGCCATTATGGATTCGAAATAATCCAGATAAACATCCATTTTTTCTTTTTGGCTATCATATTTTCTTACTTTGATAGTATCCCTTGGTGCTGACCTTCTATTTGTTTCAGTATCAGGATTGTGGCCTCTACTATCTAAGTCAAGTTGTAATTTTAAGGTGTCCTTTTTAATTTGTGCAAGTTCTCTTTCAATTATGAGTTTTTGCTTTTCTTTTTCTTCAGCAATTCTTGCTTTTTCTTCAGCCTCTCTTTGATTTTCTTTTCTTCAGCTTTTCTTAGCTGTTCTTTTTCTTCAGCAATTCTTGCTTTTTCTTCAGCAATTCTTGTGCTTTTCTTTTTCTTCAGCTTTTCTTAGCTGTTCCTTTTCTTCAGCAATTCTTGCTTCTTCTTTAGCAATTCTTTGATTTTCTTTTTCTTCAGTTTTTCTTAGCTGTTCTTTTTCTTCAGCAATTCTTGCTTTTTCTTCAGCAATTCTTTGATTTTCTTTTTCTTCAGCTTTTCTTAGCTGTTCCTTTTCTTCAGCAATTCTTGCTTCTTCTTTAGCAATTCTTTGATTTTCTTTTTCTTCAGCTTTTCTTAGCTGTTCTTTTTCTTCAGCAATTCTTGCTTCTTCTTTAGCCATTTGTACTTTTTCTTCAATGAAATCTCTCATTTCTTTTCCCTTTAGTCCGATCTCTTTAGCTATGGCAGTGAATTCCTTGTAGTAATCCATGTTTTGTTTTATTGAATAATATGAGTTAAGCAATTTGTTAAGGAATTTAGGTATATGTTGATAAAGTTATAAATCTTCCAAATGAAAAATCTTGAGTTCAAAATGTTAAGTTCAAATTAGTGACACGTCTAAACCAAGAAATCTAGTATTGACAAGATGAGAAAACAAAAAGAATCCTCACACGGGATCTTTAGTATACTTAATATATACGCTCCCTCAGATTGACAAAATATATTAAATGGTCCAATCGTTTTGAATAAAAGTCACTTGGTTAAAATTTCAATTTTTGAGTAGTTTTTAAACAATTTAGTTCACTCCATTAATCCAAAATTGCAATTATCAAACTCTTCACACAATGAATGGATAAAAATTCCGTTTCTTTATTTATAATTCACACTTCATAATTAATAGTCTATAGCTTCTCGGTTCGATGTTATGTTTACAAATATTTCCTGGAATCAACTAGCATTGAGCTTGTTGACGTCACGACCTATATATGTTCACCGTGTGTCACCATTCAGTAAGCCTACACGACGCAAATTCCAGCACTGTGTAGTATGCTTGTACTGTCGTCGACTGTGACGTAGAACAAACTAGGCGACCTAGTTTTATTTACCGCACGCCGTGACCATGTGCCTGTATGTCGCCATTTTGAAATATTCTTGTATTTTCATTGAACCACAAAAGTTTATTCACAGCTTCTTACGAACTTGAATATTCAAAAAATACGATAGCTGCTAATATTTCTTATTTTAATGAATAATTTCCTTTTTGGAAATATCCAATACTTATTATTTCCACGAAACCTCTTTCTTAAAATCTCTTGTACTGTGTTCACATAGAACTTTTACTTCTGCACCAATGTAACTATAACTATATGTAACTCTTTATGTATGCGTTCTCACAGTAAATAATCTTGTGCACAATAATTCACTGAAGAATTCGTTTATCCAAAACAACTTTAATATATATATATATAATGTACACACAGATAGGTAATATAACGTGGAAATCTTGAGGCATACACCATACATCTTTCCTCGACGGAAATCAACACACAACTGTTCGCCCAACACTTTCAACCAATAGAAATGCTCCTTTCTTCCCGCGTTTCTTGTACACGTGACCTTACGTCACAAAATTATGTTCATCACATGTGACAATAGTCAATTCCTTGTGTCATTCATCGTTATCATTCATTCGAAAAAAATCTTAGTGATAGTTTGCATGGATCACTAGATCATGTAATTGTGTCAGTTAATAAAACCAAAAAGAATATGTCTTAAATGAGATTATCGTTAACCTATTCACACAGAAGTACGTTGGTTATCAAAAAGTGCATATTTAAATCCATTTTATGCTCTCTTTGATTCAGTGTTGAAATTCCTGGAAAGCAAAGACAATGATTTGCGACACAATTAACTCAAAAATTGCATAGCTTTTATGAATGATTTATTTGCCAAATTTAACTAAACTAATTTGAAACTTCAAGGTGAGCAATTAAATTTAATCAAAACATAAAGCGCAATATCTGCTTTTGTTGCAAACCTTTTTCTGTACAAATAAACTTGTGAGGAGGAGAATTTTTTCAGTTTCCAAATCTTTCGAAATTGCAAAGTAGAGATGAAGATTTTCTGGCTTACTGTCAACACTTAAATGATCTTCATGCAGACCTGAACCAAAAATTTGAAGACATTCTTCCCTTGGATATTCATTGCATTGAAAAACTACAAAAAGTTCAAAATTCAGCTGCCAGACTAGTTCTTAAGGCAAAAAAACATGACCATGTTACTCCGCTACTTTACTCACTTCATTGGCTACCTATACAAGCTCGAATTGATTACAAACTGGCTCTTCTCTGTCACAACATCTTTTCTGACTCATCTCCTTCATATCTTACTGAGCTTTTGTCGGTCTACTCACCCAGTCGTCAGCTACGCTCTTCTGCAGACACACGTATTCTCTGTGTTCCTTATACACGAACTAAAACTTTTGGCGAAAGGGTATTTTCTTTTTATGCAGCCAAACAATGGAATTCTCTACCATTACACATCCGTAGTATTCCAACTACCAAGTCCTTCAAGATTGCACTTAAGACGCATCTTTTCAAAATGTATTTACAAAATTAATGAAACAACATTTGTTTTAATGACTAGAGTAGCTTATGTGTAATGTACTGTCCTCTATGTTGTTCTTATGGTATGAATGGTTATTTAATTATCACATGTATGTTATGATGTCCATGTAAAACGCTGTGAGCCAGGTTCCTTACTGGAATACAGCGCTTTATAAATTATCAATTATTATTATTATTATTATATTCCCGACTGGCAGTTATACTCCTTTGCGCATGGACAAACTGAGATCCCAAACACAGATGAATCCATACTAATACAGGAGCAGCTTATTGAAATATCCACAAAAGAGGAACTTAAACCAATGCTTGAACAAGGATACCACATATTCTGGTTATAAAAACAGATCCCAAATTTTATATCCTGCATTTGGGTTTATTGTAGAGAAGTTGTTGACTGCTTTCCCACATTCCTTTTTGGTAGAACGTGAATTCAGTGCCGTAATGAAAACTTATCACAAAAAATAGAAACCGGCTAAACTCGTGGGATTTGCGGCGTCTACTCACAAACATTGAGTCGGAAGTAAATACACTCCTAAAATCTAATCACGTTGATCTAAGTTATTAATTGTTTTAAATTTTATTTTAAACAAAAGATATAATATCAATAAATACTTCTTCATCAATATGTTGCATTTTAAAATCCTTTAAACTTAGTATCGTCTGCTTGTCTGCTCATCTGCTTGTCTGTCTGTAACAAAAATTATGGATCGATTTTTAATCCACTTCCCGGTATCCTATCAAACTGAAATTTTGCAGACAGACTCGTGGCGATGATAAAAATGATCTAACAAATTTAACATCCCTCGTATGTACTGCAATTAAATTAATGAATTTTTAGATTATCTCTACGTATCTCTATGTCGCATGTAAATGTTTATGCCTGTCTGTCACGCGGTGCGTATTGAACATACTTTTAGTTATGCCTTGTATATAAAGGATTTATAGTCAAAAACTTTGTGTGGTCTTTTTTTCGTTTTTTTTTAAAATTGGATTTTTCATTTTTGTGCTATGCATTTATGTAGTTTTTCACTTGGGGGTCCATGACTAAGTTTTGACTAAAAAAGGGTTCAATGGGTCAAAAAAGTTTGGGAAGTACTGGGCATAACATTGTTTCATTGTTGACAACAAAATACTTGTTTACAAAGTTAATGTAAACATTAACACCGTATTTCATACGTCAGTACACATTCTACTTAACAGAATAATTTTTATAGATGCGTTGTTCCACAATATATTTTCCCCTATCAGATAAAAAATGTGTGATATTTAAATCATTATTTTAGTATTTTAACAAGTGTGAACTTTATTGACAGGTGTAAACTTTGTTTGAAACAAGCCTTATTCTCACTACACGGGACCTGCTATAATGTGCCCTCTGTGCCTCCTCGTGTGTTGTCTGCTCACGTTTACCAGTCAGACTCTCGCCTTCACCACTGCACCACTGTATCATGACTACTGCATTGTGGGTGCTGGACCCAGTGGTCTACAACTGGGATATTTCTTCAAGACATCCGGCAGAGATTATATCATCTTCGAGCGCTCCAACCGCTCAGGTGAGTGCTATGAGATTAAAACACTGGACCCCATAGTAATGTGAGTAAGATGAGATTAAAACAATGGGCCCTATGGTAGGCCCAGTTCAACCTTACAGGTAAGCGTCATGAGATAAAAACTCCGAGCCCTATTGTAGAGCCCATTCTATCCGTTCACTTCGAACGCCATAAAGGATGTAATGATTCAATGCACACATTTCAGAATGCAAGTATTATTTTTAAAAGATAAATTCTCTCACAGTTCACCAACGTCTAAATTCGAACCTCCCTCCCCCCCCCAAACACCCACGCAGGCAGCTTTTTTGAGCTGTACCCGAGACACCGGAAGTTGATCAGCCTCAACAAACGTAACACCGGAAAGGCCAACAAAGAGTTCAACCTACGTCACGACTGGAACTCTCTAATCTCCCACGATGACGATCTTCTCGTGACCAAATATTCCAATGTGGTTTTCCCAAACGCTGACGTCCTTCTGACCTATCTGGATGATTTCCGGGTAGGTCAAGCTGCTATCTTCACATACATTTAATATAATGGTTCATGAACATACGATTTCTGAATAATCTTGTATAAATAACCTTTTTATTAGTCAAACACATACAGTCATTTGATACAAAATTAAAAGTGATTCAAATGTATAAGTTTTATATCAGATAAAGTTTCTTATTTCCTGAATAATATAAAAATACAGATAAGATTTTTAATTTCCTTTTACTGGGGGGGGGGAGTTATTGGGTTTAAATAAATTATGTTCAAAATCTGTCGAATTTTACTTTATACCCTAATTTATATTTTTTATACAAGCAAATAAAGAAAATTCCATAGTAAGAGGTCGACTATTCGAATACGTTTTTATTATAACATAAGAAGTTTTATCGGATATATAGATGCCACTATATGACTGGGTTTACTTGGTTTAAACATTATATATTTTTTAAATTTGTGGAATTTTACTTTACACTCTCATATACGTTTTGCATTTTTCAAAAACTTTTAAAACAAACAAAAGCATGCCATAATAATAGATAGCCGAGATCGATTATAGTCGAATACGTTTTTATTTCCTAACCAATCAGAAGTACCAAGTATGAGAAAGATTATTGGTGTCAGTTTGACAATGTTAAACCTTCTTGTCGACAGCGGAAGTTGGACATCAATGTCCAGTTCAACACAAACATCAAGAACATCCGCACAGTGGTCAACATGAGTGCTCCAGATGGTCACGTGTTCAACATGAATGACCAGAGTGGCCAAACATACACGTGCAGGTCATTGTTCACACATCTGTCACTAGCCTGTCATTATATCATACGGAAATGTTACCGCGTTCGTATAGATGTCACTAGTTTTACTGCATGTCACTAGAAGACAGTAAGTTTGCCTTGATAAAACTAGAAAGCCCGTGGGGGGGGGGTGACTGTTAGATCTGTGGCTCGTTGGGGCTCTTCATCTCTTCCATTGTTGAAGAAGCTAAGATGCTAAGAACAACTGGGTTGGGCATCTATCGATGTGTCTGCCATTGGTCTCCAAACTACCTTCATTTGTCGTAACAATGTTGACGTCTGCCGGTAGACGAGCCAAAGTCGATGTACTTTACTGGATTTAAGTTTCTGGTGGTTTATAAATAATAGAGTTACAGTGATTACAGTATTGCTTTCGTATATGTGTTTATTATTTCTGAGATCACTCTGTGGCAACGCTGACCATGGGTTTATTTAAATCTGGGTGAAAATCGTTTCAATATTTCTTTATCAACATTTAACATGTGTGGAAAGGAAAACATGTAAATGTAAAGTGATGTCATACGAATAGACAAAGGTTTTGTTTTTATATTTTAAAAGAAGAAATCTGGTCAGAATCGTAATCGTATAATCATATACCATCTTTAAATGTCAAGCTGTCATTAGAGGAGTATCGATTACTTGGTATCGGTTACTTAGTATTGACATCAAGGAGTTTGCATCTATTATTTCTTGTCACCAGAAACCTGGTGCTGGCCACTGGAGTGTCCACTCCCAACATCCCGTCATTCCCAGGAGTGGAACATGCTGTTGGCTACGAGAGTATGTCTATCGACCCCCAGGATTACGAAGGGAAAAACAGTTCTAATTTTAGGTCAGTTGAAAAGGGGGAAATAACTTAAAAGGATGTGCTTTGTTGACGGTCATAGGTAAACATGAAGGTCATATCCAAACATGAAGGTCATATCCAAACATGAAGGACATAGCTAAACATGAAATCTATTGTCTAAACAAATACAACATGAGTATATTGTCTAAACAAATACAACATGAGTCTATTCATACACCTTTACAAAACGAGTCTATTCCCTACACAAATAACACATTAGTCTATTCAATACACAAATAACACATCAGTCTATTCAATACACAAATAACACATCAGTCTATTCAATGCACAAATAACACATCAGTCTATTCAAAACACAAATAACACATCAGTCTATTCAATACACAAATAACACATCAATCTATTCAATACACAAATAACACATCAATCTATTCAATACACAAATAACACATCAATCTATTCAATACACAAATAACACATCAATCTATTCAATACACAAATAACACATCAGTCTATTCAATACACAAATAACACATCAGTCTATTCAATGCACAAATAACACATCAGTCTATTCAAAACACAAATAACACATCAGTCTATTCAATGCACAAATAACACATCAATCTATTCAATACACAAATAACACATCAGTCTATTCAATACACAAATAACTCATCAGTCTATTCAATACACAAATAACACATCAGTCTATTCAATGCACAAATAACACATCAGTCTATTCAAAACACAAATAACACATCAGTCTATTCAATACACAAATAACACATCCGTCTATTCAATACACAAATAACTCATCAGTCTATTCAATACACAAACAACACATCAGTCTATTCAATGCACAAATAACACATCAGTCTATTCAAAACACAAATAACACATCAATCTATTCAATACACAAATAACACATCAATCTATTCAATACACAGAGGCAACTAAAATATGTTATTTTGAATGGCTAGAAAATTGTCCAGATTCATAGCTCTCTAATAAAATCGATTTTTCATATATTAGTAAATTGCGAACATTATAGAGTTAGGCATTTTATTGTCATCTTCAGAAATCTTTCAGGCATTATTTTTAAGGCAAGGTAATTTCAGTCACTGACAAATTGTAATATTTAAAAATGTATTTTGACTAACTATATCTTGTACAAACTAATTTACTGTTGACGTAAAACAATCTTTTTTTCTCAATTTATTCCTTGTTTTAAACACGAAATGACAGGCAGAGGCAACGCAGCGTTTGAGATAGCGGACAGTATCTATGGCAATACAAACCTCATTCACATGATCGCCAGGTCACGTGTCCGACTGGCTTGGGCCACTCATTATGTTGGTGATTTGAGGTCAGTAACACACTGGACATCACATATTTAATGATGATATTATGTGCTTTTATTTTCATCTTTACAACAACAAAATACCTTGTTATTGTTATTTTTATTTATTTATTTTATTTTATAGATTTTTGGTTTGTTTTGTTTAGGGCCAGTCATTAAAATTGAGATATTACAAAAGACAAAATCTGAAAGATGAACAGTCTAATAATACAATTCATATTCAATTCTATTATTCCGTATCTTACGAATTTATACGAACATTCAACTCTCTAACATTATATAAATGTATGACAAATCAATTCTACCCTTGTGGTCATTGCCAGGGCGGTCAACAATGCTTTACTGGACACCTATCAACTTAAGTCGCTGGACGGCCTGCTGGAGTCGTCCCTCAATGACGTAGCACTGGTCAAGAAAGGGGACAAGATCCACTTTACTGTGGCCACCGATGACTTTGACACGGCACGTTTTGATAACTTTGCCCTGAGGGAGCCGTACGACATCGTCATTAGGGCCCTAGGCTTTCAGTTTGATGATACGGTCTTTAAGTGAGTATGTCCATGGACATTAGGGCCCTAGGCTTTCAGTTTCATGATACGGTCTTTAAGTGAGTTGGCAATTTTTTATTTCTCAAATGACAAACTGGTGAATTATATAATCTATTAAACATTCGCTACTTACTATAATCACAAGACAAAAGATTTGATCATTGAATCAAGGAAAAATATCCTTCCATTGCAAGAAGAAAACTACAATATTCTCCTGACATATTTAATTAATTAAAAGTTTATCTTTCAACTGATGCTTGAAATTGTTAGTTACAGTTAAAAACTGAGCTGTGCCTTAACTTATTGATATAGAAGAGCAATAATCCAATCAATTATCTGAAGCTTTGATTTGTGTACTTAAAACTTGTTAAAACTTTCATTACTTCAAGAAAGGTAACTCTTAAAACAATTTGGTTAAACACCTATCTTTAGAGTTAACTTCTCTGAATTGTCTTATGGACATAAGTTCAGACATCAATAGTAACGGGCAATTTTCTAACTCACCAAGTCCCAACCTGTGGGTCGCTAAAGGGGTCGCGGCGGGTTTTCTGGGGTCGCCAAATGTCGACTAAAAATTATTCACAATAATAAAAATTTGCTATATTTTGTTTTAAAAAAACTTTATTGGAAATGATTTATTTAAATTTTATGGGGGTCGCGGGTCACATGGCTTTTAAAAAAATAGGTCGCCACCCCAAAAAGGTTGGTATACACTGTTCTAACTAATGTTAGAGTGAACTTTCATCATATCCTTTTTTTCCCGAACTTGTGAGAATCACAGAGTGACATCTAGTGGCCTTTCAGAGTGACATCTAGTGGCCTTTTCTAAAATAAAACAATTCATTAAGATTGACGATCACAACATCAACATACCATTCCATACCATTCCATTACCATTCCATACCATTCCATTACCATTCCATACCATTCCATTACCATTCCATACCATTCCATTACCATTCCATACCATTCCATTACCATTCCATACCATTGCATTACCATTCCATACCATTCCATTACCATTCCATACCATTCCATTACCATTCCATACCATTCCATTACCATTCCATACCATTCCATTGTACAGAAGTAGAATTTTGTAAACTATTAAATACGAATTACTGTGTAAACCAGTACTACGTTTATTATTTTTTAAACGTTAACATTTGTTATCAAATGATAACAACCATGGCACACACATCAATTATTACTTGCATTGAAATATATCTTGTCCCCAGTAACACAGCCATTGACATATTTCTTGTCCCCAGTAACACAGCCATTGAAATATTTCTTGTCCCCAGTAACACAGCCATTAAAATATTTCTTGTCCCCAGTAACACAGCCATTGAAATATATCTTGTCCCCAGTAACACAGCTATTGAAATATATCTTGTCCCCAGTAACACAGCCATTGAAATATTTCTTGTCCCCAGTAACACAGCCATTGAAATATATCTTGTCCCCAGTAACATAGCCATTGAAATATTTCTTGTCCCAAGTAACACAGCCATTGACATATTTCTTGTCCCCAGTAACACAGCCATTGACATATTTCTTGTCCCCAGTAACACAGCCATTGACATATTTCTTGTCCCCAGTAACACAGCCATTGACATATTTCTTGTCCCCAGTAACACAGCCATTGACATATTTCTTGTCCCCAGTAACACAGCCATTGACATATTTCTTGTCCCCAGTAACACAGCCATTGACATATTTCTTGTCCCCAGTAACACAGCCATTGACATATTTCTTGTCCCCAGTAAACAAGCCATTGACATATTTCTTGTCCCCAGTAACACAGCCATTGACATATTTCTTGTCCCCAGTAACACAGCCATTGACATATTTCTTGTCCCCAGTAACACTGCAATCACCCGTGGCAAGGCGCGGGCCAAGAAATATCCCGCTATTAACCACAACTATGAATCAGTGGATCTCAAAGGTTTATTCTATGCGGGAACAGCATCCCATTCGTTGGATTTCCGAAAGTCATCCGGTGGATTTATCCATGGATTTCGATATACTGGTAAGTCGAGATGTTTGTTATCTGGACATGAAGCATTGGTCATCTACATTAGTGTTTGAGGGTAGGGTTGGGAGATGGTGGTTGTGGAGCCAACACGCCCTAAGAAATGATCTTTATGTTATCGTATCTTATCTGTTATAGACGCTTCTTCTATACCGAAGACTATTACACAACATTTAGTCGTTAACTGTGGAAATTTTATACACATATTTTATTACATATATTATTTATAATACTAGCGTATCACCCGTCAAAAATGACGGAAGTTTTCAAACTAAATACACAACAGATTAAAAAATAACGTAATACAGAACTTTTATTTATTTAATTTATTTTAATTTGATTCATTTATTATCATATTGAAGAATTTTATGCGGCACGTTCGAAAAGAGTTATATTTGGTGCAGTAATTTTTGGTCCAAGAAGCATTACATCTATTACGGGAATTATGTTTATTGATAATTGTTTGAAGTAATATAAATTATTGTGCGCTACACACACACACACACACTAAATGACCTATTGTTACAAGAAAATGTTTAAAATAATGTTCAATACCCTGTTGGCTGAAATTTTCTTGCCGTTGTTTGAAAGATTTTGCGTTAGAGATAAAAAAACAATATGATGGATACTTCTACTCATAATAGATACTTCTAATCATCTATATCTATAATTCACCTAAACGAGTGTGTGCAAGTAAGCATGAAAAATGAACCTCGATGGGGTCGACAGATCACAGTTGGCAAGCGTAGTGGGATGAAAAGAGAGAAACAAATTAAACAACCCGTAAAAACCAAAACATGTGACTATATTTCATTGATTATGTTCAATATAATAAGGCACCGCGCGACTAACATTTACAAACTGAATGTGACTGAACTCTCCTTTGCCGTAAAACACGGGGATGTGGTCATCGATAGCTGGAGGCCAGTGGCCCGTGGAGGTCAACAATATACATAAAGTAAAAATGCATTAATTTAATTACGGCACATTTGATCAATCTGAAATTTTCGATACAATGCATTGCTAGATGACACAATTCTATGTGCAAAATGTCAGCTCGATAGCATCACTGGAAGTGGGTAATTTTTTTACTTTTGTTTTTCCGGCCCGACTAAGAGATCACGACAAACAAGACGGTGAAGTTAATATAAGGATGAAGAGGGGAGGGGGTGGCAACGATACTTTTGCGTTCATGCGTTGCTCCTTTACAGAATAACATATGATTCGTAGTGTAGTGGTTATCACTTCCGCCGTGCATGCCCCGCCCCCGTTTCTTGCACTATCTATGACGAGCATGTCTGCGGCGTATGCTACGCCACAGGTCGTCTCTCGTAATATAAAATTCAACTCATAATAGATAAGTCACATCATAAACGACGCTTCAACTCCTCGTGTTCTATTTATTTAATGACGTGTCCTAGTCAAAATATAAAATTTTTGGACGTATGAGATTTTACGCCATACCTCATATCTGTTTTCTTTTAAATAGAAATAAAATAATGTAAAAAATCTTTGTTTAAAAAGGACTCGCTTTTATTTACATATAGAAAGTGCACTAAAAAGAAGAAAATAACATTTTTCTATGAAAACAGGTGAATTTCGGTGAACCTATCTACTGCACATACAAGCGTGGGGCGCCCATCACAAATCATTTCTCATTGCAACTATTCTCTTACATATAGATAAATATTTATAATTAATGTAATAGTAGCATTTATATGATCAAAGTTGTGAAACTTGTACTGTTTATTAATATTCATACAAATTTGTTTTTATGTTTCGCAGCCTTGTACACGATAGATAGAAACTAAAAACTAAAAACTAAAAGTGCATTAATTTAATTACAGTACATTCGATCGATCTGAAATTTTGATACAATGCATTGTCATCCACGATCTAAATGTGGTAATATTTTGAGCACTCTAGGACCATCAGAAGTGGTTTAATTTTACGTTACAAGATTTGAAGTAAGGATGGATACAACATACAAACAGTGTGACTTTTAAAAAAAGCGTGTAATAAAATCAAACTAATTATTATGGATATTTATGTAAAATAATTGAAATTTATTATTATTGTAATTTCGCATTGGCGATGATTTGAAACGAGAAAAAATATACGTCCTGCTCCGTTAAGTCTCGTTAAGTCTCGGATCAAAGTCTCGTCGTCGAGTTTTCATCTCCCAGTATTTCTAATCCAGCCCGTGCCTTACACAGATTGCTGGAGTGGAGATATGAAGGCGTGCGATGGCCATCCACAAAGTATCCAGTCTCGCAGCTTCTCACGGTAATACTCAAGAGGATAAACGAAGCTTCCGGTCCGTATCAGATGTTTGAGGTCAGTGGATTTCGTTGATGGATGAGTGGATATGTTGTTGGATGAGTGGACGTGTTGATGGATGAGTAGACATGTTGATGGATGAGTGGATATGTTGATGGATGAGTGGATATGTTGATGGATGAGTGGGATATGTTGATGGATGAGTGGACATGTTGATGGATGAGTGGATAGGTTGATGGATGAGTGGATATGTTGATGGATGAGTGGATATGTTGATGGATGAGTGGATATGTTGATTGTTGAGTGGACATGTTGATTGTTGAGTGGACATGTTGATGGATGAGTGGATATGTTGATTGTTGAGTTGATATGTTGATGGATGAGTGGACATGTTGATGGATGAGTGGACATGTTGATTTTTGAGTGGATATGTTGATGGATGAGTGGATATGTTGATGTTGAGTGGACATGTTGATGGACGAGTGGATATGTTGATGGTTGAGTGGATATGTTGATGGATGAGTGGATATGTTGATTGTTGAGTGGACATGTTGATGGATGAGTGGACATGTTGATGGATGAGTGGATATGTTGATGGATGAGTGGATATGTTGATGGATGAGTGGGCATGTTGATGGATGAGTGGATATGTTGATGGATGAGTGGATATGTTGATGGATGAGTGGATATGTTGATGGATGAGTGGATATGTTGATGGATGAGTGGATATGTTGATGGATGAGTGGACATGCTGATGGATGAGTGGACATGTTGATGGATGAGTGGATTTGTAGATGGATGAGTGGATATGTTGATGGATGAGTGGATATGTTGATGGATGAGTGGATATGTTGATGGATGAGTGGATATGTTGATGGATGAGTGGATATGTTGATGGATGAGTGGACATGTTGATGGATAAGTGGATATGTTGATGGATGAGTGGACATGTTGATGGATGAGTGGATATGTTGATGGATGAGTGGACATGTTGATGGATGAGTGGATATGTTGATGGATGAGTGGATATGTTGATGGATGAGTGGATATGTTGATGGATGAGTGGACATGTTGATGGATAAGAGGATATGTTGATGGATGAGTGGACATGTTGATGGATGAGTGGACATGTAGATGGATGAGTGGATATGTTGATGGATGAGTGGATATGTGATGGATGAGTGGACATGTTGATGGATGAGTGGATATGTTGATGATGAGTGGACATGTTGATGGATGAGTGGACATGTTGATGGATGAGTGGATATGTTGATGGATGAGTGGATATGTTGATGGATGAGTGGATATGTTGATGATGAGTGGATATGTTGATGGATGAGTGGATATGTTGATGGATGAGTGGATATGTTGATGGTGAGTGGATATGTTGATGGTTGAGTGGATATGTTGATGGTGAGTGGATATGTTGATGGATGAGTGGATATGTTGATGGATGAGTGGATATGTTGATGGATGAGTGGACATGTTGATGGATGAGTGGACATGTTGATGGATGAGTGGATATGTTGATGGATGAGTGGATTTGTTGCTGGTAGGTAATGTTGATGGATAAGTGATATGTTGATGGTTGAGTGGACATGTTGATGATGAGTGGATATGTTGATGGCTGAGTGGATATGTTGATGGATGAATGGACATGTTGATGGATGAGTGATTGTTGCTGGATGGGTGGACATGTTGATGGATGAGTGGATATGTTGATGGATGAGTGGATATGTTGATGGATGAGTGGATATGTTGATGATGAGTGGATATGTTGATGGATGAGTGGATATGTTGATGGATGAGTGGACATGTTGATGGATGAGTGGATATGTTGATGGATGAGTGGATATGTTGATGGTTGAGTGGATATGTTGATGGTTGAGTGGATATGTTGATGGTTGAGTGGATATGTTGATCGATGAGTGGATATGTTGATGTATGAGTGGATATGTTGATGGATGAGTGGACATGTTGATGGATGAGTGGACATGTTGATGGATGAGTGGATATGTTGATGGATTAGTGGATTTGTTGCTGGATAGGTAATAAATGTTGATGGATAAGTAGATATGTTGATGGTTGAGTGGACATGTTGTTGAATAAGTGGATATGTTGATGGCTGAGTGAATATGTTGATGGATGAATGGACATGTTGATGGATGAGTGTATTTGTTGCTGGATGGGTGGACATGTTGATGGATGAGTGGATATGTTGATGGATGAGTGGACATGTTGATAGATGAGTGGATATGTTGATGGATGAGTGGATATGTTGATGGATGAGTGGATATGTTGATGGATGAGTGGATATGTTGATGGATGAGTGGATATGTTGATGGATGAGTGGATATGTTGATGGATGAGTGGACATGTTTGATAGGATGAGTGGATATGTTGATGGATGTGTGGATATGTTGATGGATGAGTGGATATGTGGATGGATGAGTGGATATGTTGATGGATGAGTGGATATGTAGATGGATGAGTTGACATGTTGTTGAATGAGTGGATATGTTGATTGCTGAGTGGAAATGTTGATGGATGAATGGACATGTTGATGGATTAGTCTATTTGTTGCTGGATGGGTGGACATGTTGATGGTAGAGTGTATATGTTGATGGATGAGTGGATATGTTAATGGATGAGTGGACATGTTGATGGATGAGTGGATATGTTGATGGATGAGTGGTTATGTTGATGGATGAGTGGATATGTTGATGGATGAGTGGACATGTTGATAGATGAGTGGATATGTTGATGGATGAGTGGATATGTTGATGGATGAGTGGATATGTGGATGGATGAGTGGATATGTTGATGGATGAGTGGATATGTGGATGGATGAGTGGACATGTTGATGGATGAGTGGATATGTTGATGGATGAGTGGATATGTGGATGGATGAGTGGATATGTTGATGGATGAGTGGATATGTTGATGGATGAGTGGACATGTTGATGGATGAGTGGATATGTTGATGGATGAGTGATATGTTGTTGGGAGTGGATTTTGTTGACTGCTGTTGTTTAAAAAAAGTAGGGTGGGTGTGATTTTGTAGATTAATCCTTTCAATGAATCAGTTATTATATTTTAGAAAAAACAAATTATGAAGATAAAATAAAAGTATAATCCAGCGAATGTTAATAAAATGCCTTTTTCTACTTTAATAATCAAAAGTTAATCGAAAATTTACATTAGAAAACTTTTACGTATAATGCATTAAAAACAACAAAATCTTTTCTGTTTGTACAGATGTTGGGAGACATAGTTTTGTTTACAAAGTAAGTAACTACTTATGCAATCTTCAAATGGTTAATTTGATTAATATAAAAATAGAGACTAAACGTCAAAATGAAAATTGAGTTAAAATTATTATTTGTAAAAATATTTTGTAATTGTAAAATATTATTTCAAATTTGACGACTGTCTACTGGTAATGTATCCTGTGTTATGCTGTAACTGTGGGGTGGGGGGGTAAGGGCATTATGACGTTATGTGAGTTTGCTTACGTCATTATGACTTTATGTGTGTTGGCTTACGTCATCATGACTTTATGTGTGTTGGCTTACGTCATTATGACTTTATGTGTGTTGGCTTACGTCATTATGACTTTATGTGTGCTGGCTTACGTCATCATGACTGAATATATGTAGTATAACTAACAATCTCTACATTAACATATGTAGTATAACTAACAATCTCCACATTGACGTCTGTAGTATAACTAACAATCTCCACATTGACGTCTGTAGTATAACTAACAATCTCTACATTGACGTCTGTAGTATAACTAACAATCTCTACATTAACGTCTGTAGTATAACTAACAATCTCTACATTAACATCTGTAGTATAACTAACAATGTCCACATTGACGTCTGTAGTATAACTAACAATCTCCACATTAACATCTGTAGTATAACTAACAATCTCTACATTAACATCTGTAGTATAACTAACAATCTCCACATTGACGTCTGTAGTATAACTAACAATCTCCACATTGACGTCTGTAGTATAACTAACAATCTCCACATTAACGTCTGTAGTATAACTAACAATCTCCACATTAACATCTGTAGTATAACTAACAATCTCCACATTGACGTCTGTAGTATAACTAACAATCTCTACATTAACATCTGTAGTATAACTAACAATCTCCACATTGACGTCTGTAGTATAACTAACAATCTCCACATTAACGTCTGTAGTATAACTAACAATCTCTACATTGACGTCTGTAGTATAACTAACAATCTCTACATTAACATCTGTAGTATAACTAACAATCTCTACATTAACATCTGTAGTATAACTAACAATCTCTACATTAACATCTGTAGTATAACTAACAATCTCCACATTAACATCTGTAGTATAACTAACAATCTCCACATTGACGTCTGTAGTATAACTAACAATCTCTACATTAACATCTGTAGTATAACTAACAATCTCTACATTAACATCTGTAGTATAACTAACAATCTCTACATTGACGTCTGTAGTATAACTAACAATCTCTACATTAACATCTGTAGTATAACTAACAATCTCTACATTAACATCTGTAGTATAACTAACAATCTCTACATTAACATCTGTAGTATAACTAACAATCTCCACATTAACATCTGTAGTATAACTAACAATCTCTACATTGACGTCTGTAGTATAACTAACAATCTCCACATTAACATCTGTAGTATAACTAACAATCTCTACATTAACATCTGTAGTATAACTAACAATCTCTACATTAACATCTGTAGTATAACTAACAATCTCCACATTAACATCTGTAGTATAACTAACAATCTCCACATTAACATCTGTAGTATAACTAACAATCTCCACATTAACATCTGTAGTATAACTAACAATCTCCACATTAACATCTGTAGTATAACTAACAATCTCCACATTAACATCTGTAGTATAACTAACAATCTCCACATTAACGTCTGTAGTATAACTAACAATCTCTACATTAACATCTGTAGTATAACTAACAATCTCCACATTAACATCTGTAGTATAACTAACAATCTCCACATTAACATCTGTAGTATAACTAACAATCTCCACATTAACATCTGTAGTATAACTAACAATCTCCACATTGACGTCTGTAGTATAACTAACAATCTCCACATTTCCTACCAGTGACGGTGACTCGTTTGTATACATTGAAGAGTTTCCTGTCCACGTGTTACACAAGTTGTATGACCACACTGGACTCAATGGTACGGCCGTCATGGTCATCGTCATGGAGTACGGACACAACTTCTCGGGGCCAGGGAAAGACGTCTTCCGTACAACCCGAGCCACCGGGGAGCCCTCAGAGGCGCATACGTCAAACTTTCTACATCCGGTCTTTTACTTCTACAGGTCTTTACCAACAGGTGAGAGTTATGCCTTTAAATAAATATTTCTCACTTAAAATAACGTTGATTCTTTTAGGAGGGTTATAAATGCTTTTGTGAATTTGATGAAAATAATACCAATTGTTATGGTCTAAGTAAATAGTGCATGCGGAAAAGTGAAGCGCATCCTAGAATACTTCTAGCAAGCTTCTCCTATATAAGTACAAACTCAATCTCTACACCACAGACGATTAAATTAAGACTAAACGCATTGCTCTTTTCAAATGCAATAAAATATAATCTAATATATACACAAATGAAAGTTTGTATGTATGTCCTTTATAGCTGACTAAACAATTCATGCGATCGCAATAAAACTTTTGGACAGTTTTGAGTACGCTCATGGGATGGTAACTGGCAACTTTTTTTTTCCAAAATGTAATACTCATGGGGCGCCGGGGCCCATAATGTTTTTTTTTATATGAGCGGTATCAAAATTAGTTTAAGTGTTAGCTATTGGGTAAATTGATGGATCTTAAACAAACTTTGTATATATATACAACTTGGTAGCCAAAATTGAAATAATAAAGGGCATTAAATTCCTAATGTCCATTTCTTCGAGACTGGGGGCCCAAAATGTTTTTTTTCAAATTTTCAAAAACATTTAAGTGTTTATTCCCCATTCAATTATAAACGACCTTGAGAAATATAGATAAATATATTCACTATAAAATTGATTGAAATGAACAAGCGTTTTGAACTTAATATCATGCACTAAATGAGCCCTGGGACCCTTAATGTCGTTTTTTTTTGTTGCT
Source organism: Ampullaceana balthica (assembly GCA_944989445.1). Classification (NCBI taxonomy): domain Eukaryota; kingdom Metazoa; phylum Mollusca; class Gastropoda; family Lymnaeidae; genus Ampullaceana; species Ampullaceana balthica. Next base: position 42,746 of record CALYLW010000599.1, on the reverse strand, counting down.
TTTATGAGCTATATAAAAAATAATTTATGCATTAGCTACTGAGTAAATGAATGGATCTTAAACGAACTTTGTATACAAAAACTTGATAGCCCATATTAAAATACTAAAGGGCACTGAACTTCTAATGTCCATTTCTTCGGGGCCAGGATCATGAGACACGTAACCATTATGAAACTGAATTAAAATGAACAGCATTTTGAAATTTACATCTTACATCGAATCGGCCCGAAAGTCCTAAATGTCGTTTTCCCCTTTATATTAGCTATATAAAAATAGTTTAAGCGTAAGATACTGAGAAAATAAATGGATCTTGACAGATCTTTTTATATAAAATCTTAAAGGACTATATTAAATTACTATAGCGCACTGAACTCTTAATTTCTATTTTCTCGGGGCTGGGGGGCCTAAATGTCTTTTTAGTAAACGTTTAATATTTTATTCCCTCATTCAATTTTTAAAGATGTTGAGAAATATAAATAAATGTATACATTATGAAATTGATTTAAATTAAAATGTGTTTCCAAAATAACATCTTGCAACGAATGGGCCCAGGGGCCCTAAATGTCATTTTTGCTATATTTGAGCTATATAAAATATAAAGTAGTTTATATTTTAGCTACGGAGAAAATGGATGGATCTTAATCGAAATTTGTATACAAAAACTTTATAGCCAATAATAAAACAATCTAATCCACTTAAATCCTATAGTTCATTCCTTCGAGCCGGGGGGCCCCAAATGTTTTTTTTGTATACTTTTAGATAATATTTCCCACTTTATTTTTAAAGATTTTGGGAAATATATATCCATGATTATGAAACTAAATTTAAATAAACAGAACAGTTTTTCAAATGTACATCTTGAACCGAATGTATTCCCCATTCCATTTTACATGATATTGAGAAATATAAATATATTTGTTATGAAGTTGATTGAAATGAACATATTTTCGAACATAATACTTTCAAGTGATGGGCCCGGGGACCCTTTACGTAATTTCTCTTTATATCTATATGTATACAAAATGAAAATATGTAAATATGTATATTTTTCCTGTATGGCTAATTACACCATTCATCAGATTGCTATGAAACTTTTGAAGATTGTTGAGTACGCTCCCAAGATGGTACCTGGGCCCAAAAATTTTAAAGAATTAACCCTCATCGGGGCCGTTGGCCAAAAATGTTTTATATGTTCTTAAATGAGCAAAATTTAAATTAGTTCAAGTCAAGTGTTAGATACTGTGAAAATGGATGGCTCTTGACCAAGCTTTGTATATAAAACTTGATAGCCCATATTAAATATGATAGGTATCAAACTCCTATTGAACTTTCTTTTTAAAGTTTTTTTTTAAATTGTTTTTAAAATTTTTAATTTTATTTTTTAAGTGCAAAGATTTATGACTTTTATCGCCCTTTGAATATACATGATCTTATTACAAATGCATAAATTATTTTACAGATAGATATTGACAAGTTTTTTGAGCTTTACATATTGCACCGATGGGCCCCGGGGCCCTTAGTTTTTTTTAATATACACTAAATAAATATTGTTTTAGATATTCGATCGCTATAAAACATTTGAAAGTATTTGAGTTTGCCTCCAGAAATTTTTTTTTGCATCAACAAGTTTTAAAAATAAAACTAAAAAGAGGCCGTGGGCCCAGGCTTACGTATTTTTATTATTTTTGCTAAGTAAAAAGTTTTTAAAACTTTAGATACTTGGTAAATGAATGAATATTGACCAAAAATTGTACATAAAATTTGATAGCATATAATAAAATATTATAGTGCATTTAACTCCTAATGTCAACTACTTCGGGGTCAGAGTGACCTAAATGAGGTGGTTTTTATTTTATTAAGCTTTTAATAATGTATGTCCCATTCGATTTCACACGATCTTGATAAAAATTATCACCTATATCCACCATGCATACTTCCGAGAAGGTTTCAGGAATAATTATTTTTAAAACGTTTCTTTCAAGTTATTCCTTTTTACTGACATCGTTGCCACGGAACGGCGGGTCTGCTAGTCTAATATATATATATATATATATATATATATATATATATATATATATATATATATATATACTAGCTGAGCCGTCCCGCCTTGCAACGATCTCAGTTTAAAGCCATTTCAAAGAAACCAATGAGTGATACTTTTTGAAAACAATTATGCCAGAAACCTTCGAGGAAGTGCAATTAAAAATTTCCTAAAGTTTCATGGCGATCGGCTAAACAAAGCAACATTTTAAAATGCTAAAAATAAGCAAAAAGGATATTATGATTCACATCCCCAAAATGAGTGATAATAATTGTAAACAAATATCAGCCATTGTACTCAACAGCTTTCAAAATTATCAGGGCGATCGGTTGAACAAAATAATATTTATAAAGATTACATTAATTTAAAAATAAATAAATAAAGGGCACCGCACCCAAATGATGAAAGATGTAAAGTTAAAAAACCAATGTATTGCAAACTGGATCATGATAGACATGTGTGTTAATATTTGTTTTAAAAAAAGTGTTAAATCGAATGGGGAATAAAGCCTTATAAGTTAGCAAAAACAAACAAAATAAATGTTCAAAAATAGAAGTTAAAAAAAAAGATTTTTTAAAAACCACGTTTTCATAAGCGGACTGAAAAGAAGAAAATAATTTTTTTTTCACAGAAAATCTTTTTCTGGATTGATAAAAATTTCAAACTTATATGCTCAAGTACTATGATGTAATATGACTAAAACGTGGGGCGGGCGCTTCTCAGGCTAATTCAATTCACTCATTTTCTTACTCAGCATTTGTAAACCCTAATCATTTTAGCCAAACGCCTAAAAAGCACCCGCCCACGTTTTTAGTCATATATTACATCATAGTACTTGAGCATAAAAGTTTGAAATTTTATCAATCCAGAAAAAGATTTTTACTTCACAATTCTGTGAAAAAATAAATTATTTTCTTCTTTTTAGTCCCCTTATAAAAACGGGGTTTTTAAAAATCTTTGTTTTTTACTTCTATTTATTTTATTCTTTTTAGTCTAAGCCCGTGATTCTCAAAGTGGGCGCTACCGCCCCCTTGTGGACGCTGAAGCGATCCAGGGGGGCGGTGAAGGCCACGGGTCAATTTGGGGGGCGGTGAATAACTGTAAGGGGGCGATGAAAGCATAAAAAAGGAAGAGAAGATTTAGAAAAAATATGATTTATGTATTCTGTTCATATGGTTCTATTTTTCTTTAAAAAAACGGTTTGGTCATTGGTTTGGTTACCGCATTTTTTTTGCTTTTAGTTGGTTTTTTATGTGCAATTGCGCACTTCCAGACTGCAAGAACATTTGAAATAAAATTAACGGGGATAAAAAAGATAAGGATTTATATAATTTTCAAACACTCAAATACAAATTTATCAAAAAACCTGACTTTGACAAAACTCTTTTCAACAACCACACAAGATGACAATGGCTTGCTAGCTTCTTACAATATTTCGTTATTGATTGCCAAATCGTGTAAACCTCACACAAGTGGTGAAGAACAAATTATACCGGCTATAAGTGAATTAATAGGGACTGTGATACATTAGCAAGCATGTGATATTATCAAGAAAATTTCGTTTAGCAATAAAACAGTGCAAATAAGTATTGATGAAAAGGCTCAAGGTGTTGAAGATTCATTGTGTGGCTATTTAAAAACATCTCTGTTTTCTATTCAACTTAAGGAGTCAACTTTGCCAGGAAATGAAGCTTTACTTTTGTCATACGTGTGCTTAACAAAGGAAGAACAAATTTGTCAAGAATTATTATTTGATAAATATTTGCAAACTGATTCCGAAAAGTAACTCCAAATGAAGAATTTAAATTTAAAAGCGGCTACAAATTACAAACAATTCTGGCTGGATAAGGAGATCCTGAAATATGGGCTATAATTTAAAATTTCGTAATAACATTTCCTTCATCATATTTAGTGGAAGGTAGATTCAGTGCGGTAACTAATTTTTTTTAATGCAAATGGTCAATCTTGGTTACTTAAGATTACTGCTGACGAAAATAAAGCCGTGGATTTCTAAATTTGTAGCAGCAAACCAGGTTCATCGTCTCATTTTTATATTTATATGATTTCGAATTTGTGTATGTGTGTGTATTTGTGTGTGTGTTTGTGTGTGTGTCTGTGTGTGTGTGTTTGTGTGTGTGCGTGCGTGCGTGTGTGTGTGTGTGTGTGTGTTGAACTATTCTTGAATTGTGGAACCAGGTTACTATTTCTTATTCGCATGAATGCATTCAAATTGCAGTCAGTTAACATCGATCTGTTCTTAGACTTATTTATTTTCATACAAGGAAAAGCTTGCTGACAGATGTATGTGGACCCAAATAGTGGCAAAAGTTTGACAGCAAAGTTTTTTATTGTGAAAACGCCGCACCTAGCAAAAAAAATACAAACAAAAAAAACTCAAGCAGAATAAATAACTTGAACTTCCCCTTTAGGTCATAATCTGCTTTAAGTTTTAAACAGTTCTAATAGTATATCCTCTGGGGCTTAATCAGCTTCTGCACTAAATTGCGAACTGAGGATATTGAAGAGTGGTTCCAGGTTCTTGTCGTCTTTGAACCTCCTTTCAAATTCCACAGCCAAGTCATCCAACTGAGCCATGTACTTGTCAGCCATTTAACAAGAAACGGTTTTCTGTTTTAGCAAAGGGAAATGGCAAAACATGTTTTCACCTGCTTTCCAGGAGAACAGGGAGAATTTTGTTTGAAATGATTTAACATACACATAAATTTCATGTGCAAACAAGCCATTGTCCTGAAGTTTGACATTCAGTTCATTCAAATTTTCCATACTGTTAATGGCAAACATGAAGTCTGGCTTCACTCTTTATTAACTATGGAAGTAACAAAATCACAAACAAAACTCTTCATCTCCAGCAACATAACTATTTCTTCCTTGAGATCTCATACTCGCCTCAATAACTTGCCCAGGCTCAGCCAGCGGACACTGCCGTGGTAGATAATATAATATTCAAATCTTCAAACAGTGCTTTAAACACATGTGATTAAGTTTCTTTGCTTTTAAAACGTTTATCATACTAACAACTGCTTGAAATTCAACACATACTTTCCTGATGGTTGTCACAGTGGAGAGATAAGAGTGTGTGATCAGGCTGATATTCTTTAATTTTATTGTTCATACTAATTTTTTCCAGTTAAAGCTCGCGCTCCATCGGTTATTACACTGGCCATCTTGTTCCACACCAACCCAGTTTTTTCAACACAGTTCTCTACAGTATTGAATAAATCCTGGCCTGTAGTTGTGCCTTTGAGTGCATCAACACAGAGTAATTCTTCGTTAAGCTCGAAACGAGGATGTATTCCCCGTATAAATACCAACAATTGTGCTGTTCCTATACATTGGTACTTTAATCCAATACGAGAGTACCAAAAAAGTCTTTGCTTGCATCTCAAAGTTCGTGCATCAAATAGTCACTTGTTTTTCAAAACGTCTGACTAATATTCCCTTGATAAAGAAATGGTGTCAAATTATGTTTTCTGTACTGGACACATATAGCTTGCTGCATATGTCAAACATTTCTTGATAAATTCACTGTCAGAAAAAGGCTTGTTCCGTTTTACGATCTTATGAGATATCCCCAAATTGGCATCGGTTGCAGCATCTTGTATTTAAGACTTTGGTGAAAAAATGTTGCTGCTTCTTTAAATTATTAACAAACTTCTTGCATTTCCTTTTGATCTCTTGGTTCGTTAAATTGTGCCCGAAACATACTTTTTTTTTGTGGTCTCTTTTCAAGTCGCACTCATTAAAGACGCTCACACACTCACGGCACAGAAAGCAGGCTGCTTTTCACCCAACGCTTGTGAAGCAATATTTAACAATTAATTCGTCATTTAAAAAAGACACCCGTCCTCAATTTTACTTTCTTTTGTAGCATCCAGTGTTAAATCAACGTCTATTTGCTTTTAAATTACAAATTTTCAAAACCGTTCGAAATGTAAATCGTAAACAAAAGCCAATCCGGTTGGGCAGAAATGTAGTTTCGAACAGTTTTGTTAACAATTAATGACTAATGATTCTGAAGCCATAAAACCGATTATATGTCTCTAGATTCGAATCAAATGATGGGAATAAAATTTCAAAAATATATCAAAAATTCTAAGAAAAGAAAATTAACATGAAACAAGATCGCGACATGTACATGCCTACGGGCCGCATATTATACTCTGGCTGACCGCATTTGGCCCGCGGATCGTAGTTTGCCTATCCCTGAGTTAGAATAATATTAAAAAAATCGGGGGGGCGCTGGGTAATATTTTTACTGGAAAGTGGGCGATAGGCCAAAAAAGATTGAGAACCACTGTATGCTATGATGAGTTTTGAAGTATTGATTATGTTCAAATATAATACGCATTGCCCGACAAACATTTACAGACTGCAAATGACTGATCTCCCCTTGATGTTAAACATGGTTAATGTGTGGTCGGGGTTGGTGTGAACTCGGCACGTGAATGTAATGTAAGCAAGAGCAGACGGATACTGCATATGCTTATATATAGATAAACTAAAAAGTTCAATAATTTAATAACGGTACATTCGATCGATCTGAAATTTTGATACAATGCATTGTCATACAAGATCTATCATCTGTGGTAAAATTTTGAGATCTCTAGGACCATCAGAAGTGGTTTAATTTTACGTTGGCAGATTTGAAAAATTGTGGACAAACAGGAACGAAAGTGAGTTAATAAAAACGTGGTAAAAAAATAAAAAAGGAATTGACTTTACGAGACCAAAGCCCCATAGTATTTCAATATGGGCCGTCAATTATTTATCTACCAAGTTTGGCCATCAAGTATTTATCTACCAAGTTTGGTCTCGATCCATCTATTAACCCGGTAGCCAATGTTTACATTATTTTTAAATGGTCATTTAAGAAAATAAAACGACATTTTGGCCCAAAACCCGCTATGAGAGATATTTACAACAACAGCAACATTTTGCCAGAAGCCTTTGTCGACGTGTAGTCAACAACCTCACAAAGTTTCATGTCAGCAAATGTCATAGGATAAATCTTCTATACAAAAAAAAGGCAAGCGCTCAATGTATTTTGGGTAAAATTGTTTACAAAAATAATTGGCATAAAAATAAATAAATAAATAAAATAATAATTAAAATTGCCACTCATTGGGGGACAGGGGCCCAACCAAAATGTATTTTCTTCCCAAAAAATAAGCTACGTAAAAGACTTTTGTGTTTAAACTTTTGCATTCTTTACAATTATTGATCTTTACTAAACCTTGGTACATAAAAACTTGATAAACTTGATAACACATATTCAAATATAATAGGGCAATAAACTCCTAATTTTTCATTCCGTAAGGACTTGTTTCGTAGCTATGGCGCCATTAAAAGTCACCATATTGAACCATTCCAACGGCCTTTGTACTTATGGTCCCGCTTCCAAAAATTTGTTGCTCGGGTCCTCAAAACTAACTGAAATCCTTCTTTATTCGCTGTAGCGCGCGGGCATTTTGCTAGTTTAGTTAGAAAGGATCCTTCCAGATGGGATCCGATCCCCTTAAAATCCCTTTCCGGTTCCTCTCAAGTTTTCTCGTCAGATCTACGTTCCAAGTCGTATTACGAAGAGATCTACGAAATATTTCAGGTTACATAAACACTAAGTAACGTTAACTGTTATACGACACTTTATTTATTTTCTGGTGAAAGAATACAGCTTCGACCATAGGTGTTTTCTCGAAAGTTCAAATTTAAAATTATTACAAAATCCGCCAACCCACAGACACATTACACAAAGTTGTAATGACTTATTATTAAGCTTAACTATTTCTCAAATTCAAAAATATATAACTAAGAAATGTAATAGCAATAACAATTATTCATTTAAATTTTAAAAGGTGCCAAGTCGGGTACCCATTCAATACCGACTGTGGGGACCGACCTGGACACAGATTTTAAACAGTTTCGGAATCAATTAAGTAGAAAGGGGGGGTCGGGGGAAGAGGGATCTACGTCTTGATAATAACTTTTTAGGAATGACTTCTAAACGCTTAACACTGAAATATTTGTCAAGTGACCAATTTTACCATAATAATAATGAAAGTCATTTAAAGATCAAGAGACGAAATATATTTAGAATCTTTTCGTAATTCATTCAGTTTCCAGGGGTCAAACTAAGAGTGACTTGTCAATCGCCATCTATCCCAGGAATTTCAAAACAACATCTTGTTCACAATTCTTTCACCGGCTTTAAAATGTAGTAGATTGGTTTTATTGCAAAGCGTCAGTTTTAAGTGGTGGTAAAAATTGGCTTGATTAATGTGTAGACAAACATTACTTCTGGATAAAGCAATGCATGTCAGACGGGTATTGGAACGTGTAGTAGCTGCGCTAAAATCATTATTTTGGGTTAAGCAATTACATTATTTTATTAATTTCTTGTTGCCGTGGCATCCTTTAAACCTTCGGCATCCTTCCGTCTCTCGATACGATGGGGCATCACTGTTCTTGATAATTAATTACATCTCAGATGTGTATAGGACATTGTAACAGCTGTGCTGAAAGCGATTGTTTTGGGTTAAGCAAACATTTGTTTTATTCATTTTTGTCTGGACTTGGTATAATAAAAATAGAATTAATCAGTTGGTATTGTGGCCTTCTGAGGTCGAGTCTTGGTTTATTTCTTTAGACCATAGGTTCCCAAACTGTTTCGAGTGGCGACCCCCGGTTATGAAAGTCAAGTAACCCGCGATCCCCGATATAATTTAACATTTTGGATCAAGTAATTTTAAAAAAACTAAGAAAATTTATTTTTCATATATTTTTTTGGTACTTTGTTTAATAATTAATTTATTGGGATATTTGAAATGTCATGTTCTTAAGCAGCCTCAAAATATGCTGTGAGTTTCTTTTAACATCAACCACATGTCAATCTCAACTTTAATCTATTTTATCTCTCTTGATGAAATGTAAATACACAAATTGAACTGTTCAAAAGGCTAGTATAATGACATTATGGTTTGAATGATACATACCCCACAAGAATTGTGAATGAAATTTAAGCGTTGAGGAACCATTCAGCAAACCAAAAGAATTCATCTTGAAACACGTGACCTGAACCATTGAAGGGAGAAAGAATAATATAGATATTTTTTTTTAATAGAGAATTTGAAAATAATCTTTAAATTCTATTGTCTAATATTTGAGAAAACTGAAATATTAAACACACACACAAACACACGCGCGCGCGCGCGCGCACACACACACACACACACATTAAGACATTCACACACACATATATTTAAAAAAAACGAATTAGATAAATTGTATTTATTTTAATGAGATTATATAAAGTAAATTAAAGAGATATTTTTTTTAAAAAATATATATCTTCACATAGCAAATTAAATTATTTAAAGAAAATTAATCGCGACCAATATTTTGGGAACTCGTGCTTTAGTAGAACGTAGCTTTTATGTCGTAACTAGAAATATACCCACACTTTTGAAGCGGGAGTGTACTGCCCTCAAAAGTTTTATTACGTAGTTAAAAATATGCCATTAATTATTTTTAAGTGTGTAAGTGTATGCGACAATTTCAGTTCGATCTTCTGGTTATAATAGAAATAACTAAATTGTGTATTGAGCTTACTTTTAAGAATGCAACTTACGGTTGGTCAGAAATATACATATGAAAAGTGTAATTCTCTAATTCTGCGACAATTTGAAGTATTATAAAGCGCGCAATGAAACTAAACAAACAACTCAACAGGGTATTAATTCAATTTAAAAACCTGCATAGAGAAATACCTCAGAGCTTAAGATCCATCGTAGCAAAATATTGCATTTGGAATAAAACACATGTAGTATTTAATACGCTGATAGAAATTTTTTAAAAAATTACAAATCATCAATAAAGGAAACAAATCTACAATAAATTAAGTCTGTTTTTATAAATATTTTGTTCCATTTTGTCCCTTTAAAAAAAAATGGTCCTATTTACTAATGGATACCCATATCTAATATTTCCCTGTTTCACTAAAGGATGTAATTCTTTGTTTATTCCCGTTTTCCAATCAGACATATTTTTCAAATTCTATAACACAGCCCCAATTTTTTTTCAATCCCCTCCCATTTTTATCCGTATTTGTTTATGGATATCAGATAATTCTCCAGGTATATTTAGATTGGTCTATTCGCTTAAGTAGAGTTAAATGTATTAGCCTGAAAATTTTTAATACATTTATTCATACGGGAATTTGGAAACATAGTGATAGATGGCCTATGCTTTTATTAGTAAAAAAAACACAACAACAGCACACGCACAAAAACAACAAAACTAAATGAAGTGAATCCACACACACACACACACACACACACGTGCGTGCGTGCGTGTGTGTTGTTTTGAGCTATTTTTGAATTGTGGAACCAGGTTACTGGTTATTATTCGCATGAATGCATTCAAATTGCAGTCAGTCAACATTGATATGTTCTGAGACTTATTTATTTTAATACAAGAAAAAGCTTGCTCACAGATGTATGTGGACCGAAATAGGGGCAAAAGTTTGACAGCAACGCTTTTTAAAGTGTGAAAACGCCGCACCTAGAAAAAAAAATAAGCAGAAAAACTAACTTGAACTTCTCCTTCAGGTCATAATCTGCTTTTAGGTTAAGCAGTTCTAACAGTATATCCTCTGGGGCTTAATCAGCTTCTGCGCTAAATTGCGAACTGAGGATATTGAATAGTGGTTCCAGGTTCTTGTCGTCTTGGAACCTCCTTTCAAATTCCACAGCCAAGTCATCCAACTGAGCCTTGTACTTGTCAGCCTTTTCACAAGAAACGGTGTTCTGTTTTAGCAAAGGGAAATGGCTAAACCTGTTTTCACCTGCTTGCCTGGAGAACAAGGACAGTTTTGTCTGAAATGATTTAACATACACATAAATTTCATGTGCAAACAAGCCATTGCCCTGAAATTTGACATCCAGTTCATTCAAATTTTAAATAATGTTAATGGCAAACATGAAGTCTGACTTCCACTCTTCATTAACAATGGAAGTAACAAAATTACAAACAAAACCCTTCATCTCTAGCAACATAACTATTTCTTCCTTGAGATCTCATACTCGCCTCAATAACTTGCCCAGGCTCAGCCAGCGGACACAGCCGTGGTAGATAATATAATATTCAAATCTTCAAACAGTGCTTTTAACATCTGTGATTAATTTCCCTGGCTTTTACAAAGTTTATCATACTAACAACTGCTTGAAATTGAACACAGCCTTACATAGACTTTCCTGATGGTTGCCACAGTGGAAAGGTAAGAGTGTGTGGTCAGGCTGATATTCTTAAATTTTATTGTTCATACTACTTTTTCCAGTTAAAGATCGAACTCCATCGGTTATTACTTTGGCCATCTTGTTCCATACCAACCCAGTTATTTCAACACAGTTATCTACCGTATTGAATAAATCCTGGCCTGTAGTTGTGTCTTTGAGTACCTCAACACAGAGTAATTCTTCGTTAAGCTCGAAACGAGGATGTAATCCTGTATAAATACCAGCAATTGTGCTCTTCCTATACATTGGTACTTTAATCCAATGCGAGAGTACTAAAAACGTCTTTGCTTACATCTCGAAGTTGGTGCATCAAATAGTCACTTTTTTTTCAAAACGTCTGACTAAAGTTCCCTTGATAAAGAAATGTTGTCAAGTTATATTTTCTGTCCTGGACACATACCACTTGCTGCATGCGTCAAGCATTTCTTGATAAATTCACTGTCACAAAAACGGCGTGTTAAGTTTTACGATCTTATGAGATCTCTCCAAACTGGCTTCGGTTGCAGCATCTTGTATTTAAGAGTTTTGGTGAAAACATTTTGCTGCTTCTTTAAATTATTAATAAAATTATTGCATTTCCCTTGTCTCTTTTTGTTAATTAAATTGTGTCCGAAACATAAATGTTTTGTTTGGTGGTATCTTTTTAAGTCGCACTCATTAAAGATGCTGACACACTCACGACACAGCAAGCAGGCTGCTTTTCTCCCAACGCTCGTGAAGCAATATTTAACAGTTAATTCGTCATTTAAAAAAGACATTCGTCCTCTATTTTACTTTCTATTATAGCACTCATTGTTAAATCAGCGTATATTTGCTTTTAAATCACAAATTTTCAAAACCGTTCGAAAAGTAAATCGTACACAAAAGCCAATTCCGGTTGAGGTGAAATGTAGTTTCGAACATGTATGTTAACAATTAATGACTAATGATTCTGAAGCGATAAAACCGATTACATATATCTAGATTCGAATCAAATGCTGGATATAAAATTTCACAAATATATCAAAAATTCTAAGCAAAGAAAATTAACACGAAACAAGATCGCGACATGTACATGCCTACGGGCCGCATATTATACTCTGGCTGACCGCATGTGGCCCGTGGATCGTAGTTAGCCTATCTCTGTGATAGAATAATACATTAAAAAAAATTCGGGGGGCGCTTAGTAATATTTTTACCGGAAAGTGAGTGGTAGGCCAAACAATTTTGAGAACAACTGCTCTAAAAAAAAGTCTTGGAAAAAAATCCTGCACCAAATCAACTCATTTTGAACTTCCGCCTAAAGTTGTTCAATATGAAAATCAGATTTTATTTGTCTTCATTGTGTCTCTACATTTTCTGATATTATTTAATTTACGCCTTTCAGGCAGAATGGATAATTACTAAAACTATACTAAAACCGTCTGCAGGTTAAAAGGAACCGTACTTCCAAACTCGGTCCCCGTCCATTATTTAGTTTTTCCATTATTGTGTAACTGATATTTGAAAAATAAAATATAAAAAGCTACAAACATCAACTGAGCTTTAAATAATATATATATATGTATATATATATATATATATATAATATATATATATATATATATATATATATATATATATATATATATATATTTATATTAGGGCTGCAGAAATTAACGATTAATTAATTGATTAATCGTTAAAAATTTTGTCGATTTATATTGCTTTAGTCGATAAAAAATTCGATCTAAAATTTAAGAAAATATTTCAAAAAATTGTCTTCAATTTTTTTATAAATGAGTAATTATTGATAATTAATAATCATTGTTTTGTATCTACAAACTTTTCCCGCGTATTATAATTAATTATTTAGACGTGCAGATGTAAACAAAAATGGCGATAAATGGCATGGGAAATAACTCATTAAAACAAATAATGTCAATTGCCTGTTTTTGTTATTTCCCTTGAAAGTGTTCAGTTGAAACTATATGTGTATTAAAACTAATGGAAAATTATTCGATTAATCGATTACTTTTTACAGATTAATCGAACAAAATTTTGTTAAATCAGCATTAGCCCTAATATATATATAAGTTATGTATAAAAACTAAATGAATGATGGCAAAATTTTCTGTTTCCGTAGCTAAACAAAACAAATTAAAGTAGAATTCGGGTTTATGATTTAAGTTGATAAATCTAGTAGTTCTTTTTACTAACTACTGACCTTATAACAACGTATACTTCTTTGAAAACCTTATATGATGCATATTATTGAATTTCACTGATACTACAATAAACTAATACATATATACATGTGATATTCAAACTGTTCATTGTAAAAAAAAACTTGAATGTCTTCCATAGACAAGATGATGAGAGCCAGAAAGAGAAATGAACTTCTGCCAGTTCCTGACATGGTACATCACGTGGTCGAAGATTTCTTGACCCAGTGGGAGTCCAGTCACAGCCACATCCTGCCACTGAGGAGGTTCTTGGAGAACGTCCTGCAACTTGACCTGAGGTCATTCTTCACATTGACCTGCTTCGAGATCGCCATGACCCATGCCCAGGTCCCGGAGCAGTGTGGGAGGGGCTTCCTGCAAGGTCAAGGACTGGTTGGGACCAGGGATTTGCTGGACACGGCCATGAGTCTAGGGATGATGGATTTGGCTATTGTTACATAACGCACCCCCCACGAATCTCTCATAACACGAGCCGCCATGAAGATACCTATACAATAATGAAATGTAAGACTTCAATTAAAGAAGTAGCCATATCTTTGAAAAAAACCTATTTGTGGGTGTATTTCACCGTAATTAAAATAGTATTCATGTTTAATATGAGGTATTTAGGACAAATAAAAAAATATGTTTTTCAACTGCTGAAAATCTTTTATTTTGGGGATTTAATTAATTGTCATTATGTCTTCCATTGGTTATAACCCCCACCCCGATTATATTTAGGAAGCCACCACTACATGCATTTTGCACCAATGCAAACTGCATCCTGTCTTCATATTCAACTATTGCTCCAGAGATACGAGAATAATATTTCGACCTTTTTACCCATGACACTGCTACTCCTGTATCAATGCACCCCCCCCCCGCCTCATACACCTTTCCTCGATTATCAAACTAACAATAATACAAAAAATAAAGAAAAAAGTTATAAAATTTTCAAATGAAGGCATAAAATACACAATTTATTTATTGATTAGACTTGTTTGTTTTGCAAGTGTTGTTTCCCTTTTGTTATCTCTCCAGTTATTTATGTTACGTGAGCCAAGTTTATGACCAACAGTCCTGATGTGTATTTTTTTTAAATTCGTGGTTTACATTTATCACATCTAATTGAGACTTGATCCACTTCTAAGTTGTTGTTTTTTCATCATCGCAATCTAATCTCAGAATGCAAAGCTGCAATAACTTAAACAAGGAGTTAAGCCTACAACATTTTTTATATAACATACTGCAGCTGTTTTGTGATTTAATAAATTTATAATGTATAAAATAATAAAGCTTATTATGTTGCATTAGATAAAGCCGAACGCAAGTAAAGGTTTTTATAATATTTTAAATGCAAAGTAAGGACACAAAATATGTATTTTGAACTAAATGAAAGACTGAGTCTTAGATAAGCCAATGATGCAAGACTTTAATTCAACGCTTTAGTACAGTAATGGCTCGTTTCAAAATGTTAGAAACATAGTATTAACCAAATTTAGCAGAGTTCTTCCCCCTACCTCAAAATGATAGCGTTTTGTCAGCTCCAGTTGCCACGTTACTCATACATAAAGCAATGAATTCTAATTTAGAAATACAACACAAAGATAACTTAATACAACCCTCAGATAGACATAAGGATAAAAACACCTTTCTTATTCCGTATGCAAGAACAAACACATACAAATTTTCGTTCTCCCGTCCGGAATCGGGCGTGGAATGGGTTGCCTGAAGAAACCAGGAAAACCAACACTTTATCAACATTTAAATCTCTAATAAAAATGCAGGACTAAACACAAACCATAGATAAGCGTAGGACGCAATAATCTTCTGTATAGAAGGAGCGTCTGTAAACAGATAAGATAAGTTACCTCAGAAAAGACAAATGGTTATAATATGGGAATTTAGTTCTTGGATATATGTCTCTCTATATATTTAAAAAAGTTTTTTTTAGTGTTAGCCATGTGAACTTAATTGGCCAACTTGTTTTAAAAAAACGTGGAAGCAATATTTCCTCATACAAATTCTAAAAAAACAAGTCCACTAAATGATGCTACTCTTGAAAGGTTAGCTGACAACAGAAGGCGCCATCTTGTGAACAGTCTGTTAATGTAACTGTCTTCAAAGAACCACGTATTCGTGTTTGACCATTAGACTCTCGCTTCATATAGCCCGACAAATGAGATCAGAGAATATATGGTTAAAGGTTACACTAAGGCTAAATGACTCTTATATTGACATTTATACTGTCTATTCCATTTACATCATACCCTAGAGTTACATATAGAGTTTAAATAAAGTCCATCTTATTGAGAGATACTGACATTAAGAACTGTTGGATTTGTTAAAACATGCACTGTTTAAGATCTTCGTTTGCCCTACTTTATTCTCTATTCATCGTTTTACAAAGACTCTCTTTGACTTTTTTTGAAGTTAAGAAATTTTCGTTTGTTGTATTTTTGCTTTAAAATTTGAAAATTTGATTGTAAAAAAGCAATTAAAATGTATTGAAATCCACCTTTGTCTCGTCTTTATTTCTTTTAATTTTTAAATATTTTTGTTGAAATATTTTGCACACTAACAGTTACCCGCTACGTGTGTCAGTGTTTTGATATCGAGGATGGTTAACATTTATTTAGTTACAACGATCATGATTTTCAAACCAATAAGCGCAGTAACAACTGCTTGGGAAGGTGGAGTAATATGGGGGTGGGGGTGGAGCTGAACGTGTCAGATGACAGCAGTCTGGATTCACAATCAAATCAAAACATTCTCTGAATTATTCTTTGGTTAGTTCGTGTGACGTTTCTTTCGCTTGTTCCATGTTCAAATTAAAAAGCTCATGAAAGTATCTCTTGTATTTAGAACTCATCTTGTAGTAAAGAACTATGTCAACACTTGCGTTAAATGCTTCGAACAAAATCCCAAAGGACCAGCCCACAAAGAATATATCAGCGTTGTGCCCAATAATTCCAAACCCTGGCACAAAATAGCTGACTAAAACTAAAACAACAGAGGGGGCGCTGAAGACGATAAAAACAGCGGCGATAACTATCACCATGGTAACGGTCTTCTGGTCACGTGACGAGATGCTTTCTGATTGCTTGGCATCAAAAGTCGATTTTTGACGCCATTTTGTTTTTTGTTTCAGCTTGTAGATCAGAACTCCCGTTAGAACTATCAAGGGGAAGTAAGCCACGAATATATAAACAAAATAAATTGTGGAAGTCCAACCTTCGAACTTTGACCTATCGTCTGTGAACTTTAAACCCAACCGTGTAATATTTGCCACTTCGTCAAATCTCCAGTCTAAATACGCTGTGCTGTACTCGGGTATCAAGGGCAAGGTCGTGATGACGTAGATGAACAGTATCACAACCCTGGCTCGCGCTGGTGTTAGGATTTGTTTAACTCTGAGTGGCGCAATGATACACAGACATCTCTCAGCTGTGATAAAAACTGTCAGCCAATTGGTGACGCGGACAAAGCAGGCTCGGGGCCAACCTGCGGTCAAGAATTGAACCTCTGACGCAATGATGGCTACGTCATGTCGGTCAAAAGCTGGACTGCCACAGATGTCATACCAAAACAAGGTGACCAGATAGCAGAGGTTGGAGACGGCCAGACCGGTCAAGGTAATGTTGACAATGGTGTTGAAACCTTGTCTGTAGAAGATGATGATGTTAATAATATTAGCGATAATTCCCATTACAGAAAGGGCGCTGCACAAAATGACCAAGTTAATAAGTTCAAAGTAAAACCTTATCACGTGCATATTGTTTACTGGCGTAGGAATATCTGAGATGTTTTCTGGCAAAGTCGAGTTTATATTAGGTTCCTGCATTGTGTTTTAACAGCTCTTTATCGTCAGATTGTTAAAGTAGGCGTGAACTTTTGCCTTCAGACTTTGTGATTGTCACATTAACTCCAGTAGCTCATCTGAAAGATGACGTGTCAGTCATTGGACAGAGTCGTTTAAATCTCTTTCTATTTTCAATAACTAATTTCATTTTCATTATCAAATCTCACTTTGGTTCTTGAAACATTTTAACAAGCTTTTATTTCATTAGAGTCGTGTAGTCACGAACAGTGGTGAAAAGAATGAAAATTATATTTGTTTCGTACCATCGTTGAACATCCATTAGTCCTCTTGACGATATTTTTTCTTCGTGTGTTCATTTATTCATTTAATAGATACATGAATATTACAATGACACAGAAATGTGTCTAATTATGCACAATTCTCATGATGTCATCAATCCAAACACTTAAACACATCTTCATCTAAGGTCAAGTTGACTCTCCAGGGTGCAAGTGATTTTCATGTGTTTGTTCTCAGAAATTATCAAACTGCCAAATTGGACAAATTTAAGTGAGCTAGAAAGTTGATCACGTGTTATCTGACTGCCAAGAGTATCTTAGGTCATCTGTTGACTATCATACTTATCTACTGGAATTAAAAGCCTCTCTTCAAACCGTTCAAACACACAATTCACTCATTCGGCAAAATACACATTTCATTTCATTCAAATTTTATAAAAATTTCAACTGTATGCACTTAAATTTTGTCCCTGAAATCAAAACTGTCAATAAAGACTGTTGAAAGACGGATAATTAAATCACTTATGAAGATGGTTTAGGGATTTAATAACTTTTAAAGCGGAGGAAATTTAGCATCACTTTCTGTTTGAGTTTTCTTCTATTTGTCAATGTGGAAAAAATTGAACGATTTTGTGAACCAGTTAACGCGAAATTGTTTAAAGCCATTTGATTAACTAAAGTGATTTCATAAATGTGTTTAAACAAGTGCTTTTTGTGCGGGTGAATCGATTACTTTCCCCCCAAATTATTCTTATAACCAATCCAGAATGTGTCAGTAGGAACTAGGAGCTCATGTCAGTAGGAACTAGGAGCTCATGTCAATAGGAACTAGGAGCTCATGTCAGTAGGAACTAGGAGCTCATGTCGAAATGATCATTCATCCTGAAATTGTAATACAAATATATTCTCTTTGTAACAGAAGTGAATATAACATTCAATGTTAAAATTATAACCTTTTAATGACTTTTTTTAAAAGTAAGAACTTTGTATAAAGAATGTTGTTCAGAATACTCAGGTGACCTGTGATGTTAGTTATGTTTATATCTAATATAAATTTATCCATGGCAACCCAACATATTCCCTATGTCCCTATACAATATGTTTAGCATAGAATTAATCAGCTCAACACTATCAACTTGTCCCTCTGCTCACGTTGCAAGGAGTAGATCGCTCTCAAGTAACTTATTTCATTCATAAAGTCCCTAAAATGCCGTTTTCAGGCAACTTAGTTTATTGCGCCTGCTGAACATCACGTCAAGACATAAAGACGTGTTATTCCTGATTAAACCATAATTTTATACTCAAAACTATATTTTTACGCAATGTAAGACGTCATACAGTTTGTATTAAACCATCACGATAGTAAGCCATTGTATAGACAAAAATGAATTTAATTTTGTTATTCATCGTATATAACTTTCACACTCGTAGAGTTGGCATAGTTATTGTGAAATGTTTTAGATCATATCTATATTCAATGTACATGCATACTATTTGCTTGTTGTATGTTCATCTCAACTACTTTTGTAGTCTTCTGAATCTGTGGTTCAATTAAAGAAAATAAAAACTTTTAAATTTGTATTCTTTTGACATCAGCACAGTAGTGTTTATACACAAGCTGTTAAAGTATAACTTGGGAATACAACACAAGTTCAATAAAATAAAAAATTTGGTCAGACCCAGGGATAATAGCACTTTCATGTTCCCTTCACAATAACTAACACATACCAATACTACTTCTCGTTTGGAATTTGGGCATGGATTTGTTACCTGAACAAACTTGGAAAACCGAATCACACTATCAACATTAAAAAATCTAATTAAAATTCAAGACTCGACATAAATGATGAATAAGTGTAGGACGCAATAATCTTCTGTATACAAAGAGCGTCTAATTATATAAAATTTAATTCTGGTGTAAAATTGTTTCATATGATATCATATTTTTTTTAAATTCACTAAGCAAACAAAGTCTGTCCAGAATTATTTACTTTAAGAATATTCAACATTTTAATTTTCTCTAAATTTGAACCAAGTTTTGGATAATCAAGTTCTCGCCGCCATTCTGCTATAATTATACTTGACGTAGTACAGTGTCAAACTTTGAAGTTATTTCTGAATTTTAGTGCATCCTTTGAAAAATTATTTTTTGAAATATACTTCTACTACTTGTATAGTATAATTAATTTTTGCACATTTCTATGCATTCCGGCCAAAATAAATTAGTTTTTTTGCTCACTCCATTTTCCTTAAAATTTGACATTCGTACTTATCATCTGTGGCAATAAGTGTCAATTGAAAAATGTATATATTTTAATAAGTTTGACGTCATTTGATTAGAACTTCCTTTTCCTTTCAGTAGCATTTATAATAGGATCTCAATAAAAATATGTTTTGTTTTTAACTTTTCTGACAATAAAATCCTTCTCCAAATGGCCTGTAAGGTTCATGTTCATAAATATTGTAACATCCCGTTCACGTTTCATGTTCATAAACATTGTAACGTCCAGTTCACGTTTGATGTTCGTTTTGATATCAACTCTACCAGAAAGTATTCAATGGTTTACGCAAGGGGAAATATCATAGATGAACATCTCTAAATATATGTTTACATGGAAGTAACGATGTCTTCAGTAGAAGGGATCAACAAACGTCCACGTTAAAATTAAGTGGGATTCTCAGAAAGGAAGTTACAGGAAGGCGCTGGATGTATTCAATTCAAATTGTTGTTACGTGTAAGGATGTAACTGTGGGCAACATTGAAGTCTGACGAATTAAATTATTTTGATCTGGGTGATTGAAGATTGCTTCATTCAGACAATTTTAAAGCCATTACGTTAAATTAACCGTTTTGTTTATAACGGGCTCTTGGTGTTGTATTGTTTCCAGCTGACAGAACTCTCATGTTTGCTAATAAAGTAATTTAAGGGCTAATAAATTAAATGTGTGATACAATCATGTTGTCCTTTTTTCAATAATTTATTTTCAGTGTTTCTGTATCAAAATATCAATAAAAGTTTTACTATTATGATTAACTTTGTATACTCCATCAAGTTAACTTATCAAATTTCGGAACTATCTGTAAACTTCCTGGACAATACTGTAACTCGCCAGAAAAACTGTGTGCCGACGCCGACGCCTTTGTATCACGCATCAGCGACAGTAGTGAGAGGAGCAAACTGGTTCTCACATACCATCCCCACAACATCAGGGCCAAAGAAATCATTTTGAAAACCCGCGCCATGCTCCTCGTGAACCCTGAGACTAACGACATATTCTCCGCCCCACCCCTCACTGTATTCAGGAGAGTCCAAAACCTGCGCGACTTACTGGTTCGTAGCCACCTTCCTACTCCACCCAACCAGCTGGGCACACAACCATCTGGGCACCCAAACATCTGGGCACACTACCATGCGGCCGTCGTTGTTGTAAGACATGTCCTTTTGTTACCCAGACGGACCAGATTGTCTTCCCTGGGGATATGTAAGATTAGGGATGGCTTTTTTTGCACCAGCCGCAATGTGGTCTACTCTATTGTGTGTTAGCGCTGCTCTTTGTAAAGCATAGGTGAGACGGGGATGTTACTCTCCTGCCGTATAGCAAAGTATGTACGTGCGATTACACAAGACAAACAGTGTCCTGTCTTCCGACACTTCAATGGACGCGACCATATGGGCGTCGATGACCTGGCTGTCACCGCCATGGTCTCTTGCACAAACACACCCGGCAGGGTCAGTCTGGCGAATAGACTAATCCAAGAGTATGGGACCATTGCACCACATGGGATGAATGTTGTGTTTGCGCTGACAACCTAATCGTTTTGCTTCTTGCTTCATTGACTCTTCGGATTTCACCCAGCAAAGTTTTTATTTTTTATATTCTTATTTCTTTATATTCGTTTTATTTGTGTACCTTTTTTCTTTTAGGAAGGCTCTTTGTCGAAACTTTCGCAGTTTTGTTACGTCCTGTCAGGCTAACTTTGCTCTGTTTTCATGTTATCCATTTACTAATCCTGAGTGGTAACACGCTCCTGGGCGTTGACACGCTGCTATTTTGTAACGACATATTTGGAGAAGGAAAAAAAAACTTGTGTCAGAGAGAGAGAGAGAGAGAGAGAGAGAGACAAAGAGAGGGAGAGAGAGAGAAAGAGAGAGAGAGAAAGAAAGAGAGAGAAAGAGAGAGAGAGCGAAAGAGAGGGAGAGAGAGAAAGAAAGAGAGAGAGAAAGAGAGGGAGAGAGAGAAAGAGAGAGAGAAAGAGAGGGAGAGAGAGAGAAAGAGAGAGAGAAAGAGACGGAGAGAGAGAAAGAGAGAGAAGAGAGAGAGAGACAGCTACTTGAAAGTAGATGCTCGTCATGTTGGATGTATCACAGAGAGACCAATTTCGTGACCTACATTGTCAAGTATCAGGTTATGCTATTTTAATCACGTTATCACACGATAGAGCTACAGCAGTACATGTATAATTCAATTACAATTTAACCTTTTAAAATTTGGCGAAAGGTCTTTTTCTTTTTGTAGTCCCAAACAACGGATTTCTTTACCATTACACATTCGCAGTATTCCGACTACTTAGACACCCAAGACGGCACTAAAAACACGTCTCTTCAATCTTTACTTTCAAAATTGATTTAATAACAAGCACAGATTTCTTTAAATGATAAACGTAGCTTATGTACAATATAGCGTCGGTATATGTGGTGATTGCGATATGTATGTTATACATTGAATGCGTTAATTATTATATTTATATAACTATTTTTTATGTCAAGCACTGTGAGTCCAGCTACTTGTTTGGGTAAAGCGCTATAAAAATTATCAAACTATTATTATTATTATTATTTATATTAATATTATTATTAGTATTATTATTATTATTAAAGAAGACATTATATAGCAGGTGATAATTATTAAGTAAAGATATGTATATATATATATATATATATATATATATATATATATATATATATATATATATATATATATATATATATATATATATATATATATATATATATATATATATATATTAATCAATGACACGGTATATACAAAATGGAAATATCGAAAGTCATAGTAAAATCCAAGACTGGAAAAAGTTTTTACAGTTACGTAAAATTGTGAATTAGGTATAATCCACATGGAGCCAACGTAGCAAATAAATTTTAAAATACATGATCAATGTAGATCCCATCATGGGTATTACTCAAATATCAAATTTCAAAAACTGCAATATGTGAAATCCCGAGATGATCAACATTGTAGCAGTGTTTAGAGACAGGACATAGGGCCTGTTTATTTAAATAGTACAGGGGTTCTCTAATCCTATCACCCAGACGACACTGTTTCACCCACGTAGATTTTATTGCACCTCTAGCAAAGAATTGCATAAACGGCGTTGAGACTTGTCTAAGTGAAGCCATCTTTTTTGTTAAATGTTTCAAGTGGGAAAGGAATGATTTCAATTTCGATTACATGTGGACAAGTCAGTATTGCATGTGGACAAGTCAGTATTGCATGTGGACAAGTCAGTATTGCATGTGGACAAGTCAGTATTGCATGTGGACAAGTCAGTATTGCATGTGGACAAGTCAGTATTGCATGTGGACAAGTCAGTATTGCAACAGTTAGTGTTGAAACCTTTTGTTCAAATGTGTGCTTTCATAGTAGGAAGGTGACATCTTACTAGTATATCTTTAAGACTACTATCCCTCCGGAAATCAAAAAGGGGAGATTTTTTGATGGCCTGCTGTGGGTCAGCAGGGCCGGCCTTAGGGCAAGGCGAACGAGGCAACCAACTTGGGCCCCGCGCTTTTCAGGGCCCCGCACTTTGACAAAACATTTTTTACTTTTTTCCCCACAATTTTACTACCATTACGTAATACTTTTATTAAAAAACAACGTTATCAAGAAAACTTTTACATATGCAGAGAAGAAAAAAGATTTGAAGATGAACAATAAAAATTACGAACATATTTTTTAAACCAGGCTGTTCATGTCGATGGACAATCGCTTTGAACAATTACGAAGGCATGACTCGTTTTGGATTTCTTTTATAAATTTCATCCATTACACACACACTATAAAATAAAAAATTAAATTCCTAAATTGCAGTACGAATATGGAGAAAGGCTCACAGATTTTGCAATTTCTTTCAGTAAACACGCGTTATAGTGACTTTTCTAACACACGCAACTATTTCTGTCACTGTGGCTTTAGCAGAAAGACGCCTTTCGAAAGTAAAAGTTATTAAACACTATATGCGATAAACAATTATTCTAGGTCGGCTTAGTAACTAAGCTATTTTGTCGTTGAGAATGGCGTAGAGTGTAGCTAATGATTCTTGACAATAATGAAATGTCTTGTTGTTGTGGTGTTGTTGTTTTCTTTCTTTGTTTTGTTGTTGTTGTTTTTTTGTTTTAAATTATTAAGAGTAATAGTATGTTGGGGAACTTATCAATTTCCAATCATTATAAATTACTAACATTGGATGAATAGTTGCGAAGTTATAGAATGAAAATGTTTATTTTGTATACGTACCTTACAATAAATGAAATGTGTTGAAATATATCTAGGTAAATCCATAAAATAAAAACAGGGTATTAGTAGGCCTGACAGGACGTAACACAACAGCGAACGTTTCGGCAAAGAGCCTTTTTCAACGGACAAATAGTACACAAATGAAACGAATAAAACGAAATAATAGAAAAAAAAACACTTAGCTGCGGTGAAATCCAAGTAGTCCAGTAGAGATGTACTTGAAATATATCTAGTACAATTTTGAATTTGGTTGTGTGTGTGGTGGTGTGTGTGGTGGTGTGTGTGGTGGTGTCTTTGGTGGTGTGTGTGGTGGTGTGTGTGGTGGTGTGTGTGGTGGTGTGTGTGGTGGTTGGCGGTGTGATGTGTGTGGCGGTGTGTGTGGTGTGTGTGGTGGTGGGCGTTGTGGTGTGTGTTGTGGGTGGCGGTGTGATGTGTGTGGTTGTGTGTGTGGTGTGTGAGGTGGCGTGTGTGGTGGTGTGTGTGTTGGTCTGTGTGGTGGTGGGCGGTGTGGTGTGTGTGGTGGTGTGTGATGTGGTTGGCGGTGTGATGTGTGTGGTGGTGTGTGTGGTTGTGTGTGTGGTGTGTGTGTGTGTGGTGGTGTGTGGGTTGGTGTGTGTGGTGATGTGTGTAGTGGTGTGTGTGGTGGTGGGGATGTGGTGTTTTTGGGTGGTGTGTGGTTGTGGTGGGGTGTGTGTGTGTGGGGGGTGTGTGTGGTGTGGGTGTGTGTGTGGTGGTGGGGTTGTGGTGTGTGTGTTGGTGTGTGTGGTGGTTGGGGTTTGTGTGTGTGGTGGTGTGTGGTTTTGTTGTGTGTGGTGGTGTGTGGGGTGGTGTGTGGTGGTTGGGGGTGTGTGGTGTGGTGGTGGGTGTTTGTGGTGTGTGGTGTGTGGGGTGGTGTGTGTGTGGTGGGGTTTGTGTGTGTGGGGGTGTGTGTTTGTGGTGTGGTGTGTGGGTGGTGGGTGGTGGTTGGGGTGTGTGTGTGTGGTGGTGTGGTGTTTGTGTGGTGTGGTGTGTGGGTGGTGTGTGTGGTGGTGGGGGTTTGGTGTGTGTGGTG
The DNA here is from genome assembly GCA_944989445.1 of Ampullaceana balthica. Classification (NCBI taxonomy): domain Eukaryota; kingdom Metazoa; phylum Mollusca; class Gastropoda; family Lymnaeidae; genus Ampullaceana; species Ampullaceana balthica. The sequence continues at coordinate 17,519 of CALYLW010000599.1, read as the reverse complement.
GTGTGTGTTTGTGTGGTGTGTGGTGGGGGGTGGTGTGTGTGGTGGTTGGGGGTGTGTGTGTGGTGGTGTGTGTGTTTGTGTGTGTGGTGTGTGAGGTGGTGTGGGGGTGGTGGGGTGGGGGGGTGGGGGTGGGGGGTGGTGTGGTGGGGGGTGGGGGGTGGTGTGGGGTGGGGGGTGTGGGTGGTGGGGGGGGGGTGTGGGTGGGTGGGGGGGGTGTGGGGTGGTGGGTGTGGGGGGTGGTGGGGTGTGGGGTGGGGGTGGTGGGGGGTGGGGGTGGGTGGTGGTGGGGGGTGGGGGTGTGGGGGTGGTGGGTGGTGGGGGGGGTGGGTGGGGGGTGTGGGGGGTGGGGGGGGGGTGTGGGGGTGGGTGTGGGGGGTGGGTGGGGGTGGGGGTGGGGGGGGTGGGTGGGGTGGGGGGGGTGTGGGTGGTGGGTGGGGGTGGGGGGGGGTGGGTGTGGGGTGGGGGGGTGTGGGTGGTGGGGGGGGGGTGGGGGGTGGGGGGGTGGGTGGGTGGGGGTGGGGGGGTGGGGGGTGGTGGGGGGGTGGGTGTGGGGGTGGGGGGGGGGTGGGGGGGGGGGGGGTGGGGGGGGGGTGGTGGGGGGGTGGGGGGGGGGTGGTGGGGGGGGGTGGGGGGGTGGGGGGGGGTGGGGGGGTGGGGTGGGGGGTGGGTGTGGGGGGGTGTGGGTGGGGGGTGGGGGGTGGGGGTGGGTGGGGGTGTGGGGGTGGGGGGGGTGGGGGTGGGGGTGTGGGTGGGGGGGTGGGGGGGGTGGTGGGGGGTGGGGGGGGGTGGGGGGTGGTGGGGTGGGGGTGGGGTGGGGGGGTGGGGGTGGGTGTGGGTGGTGGGGGGTGGGGTGGGGGGGGGTGGGGGGGTGGGGGGTGGGTGGGGGGGGGTGGGGGTGGGGGGGGTGGGGGTGTGGGTGGGGGGGGGTGGGTGGGGTGGGGGGGGGGTGGGGGTGGGGGGGTGGGGGGTGGGGGTGGGGGGGGGGTGGGGGGGGGGTGTGGGGGGGGGTGGGGTGGGGGGGGTGGGGGTGTGGTGGGGTGGTGGGGGGTGGGTGGGGTGTGGGGGGGTGGGGGTGGGGGGGTGGTGGGGGGGGTGGGGTGGGGGTGGGTGGGGGGGGTGGGGGGTGGGGGGTGGGGGTGGGGGTGGGGGGGGGTGGGGGGGGGGTGGGTGGGGGTGGGGGGGGGTGGGGGGGGGTGGGGGGGTGGGGGGGGGGTGTGGGGGTGGGGGTGGGGGGGGGGTGTGGGGGTGGGGGGGTGTGGGGGGGGGGTGGGGGGTGTGGGGGGGGGTGGGGGGGGTGGGGGGGGGGTGGGGGGGGTGGGGGGGTGGGGTGGGGGGGTGGTGTGGGGGGTGGGGGGGGGGTGGGGGGGGGGTGGGGGTGTGGGGGGGGTGGGGGGGGGGTGGGGGGTGGGGGGGGGTGGGGGGGGGTGGGTGGGGGGGGGGTGGGGGGGTGTGGGGGTGGTGGGGGGGGGGTGGTGTGGGTGGTGGTGTGGAGGTGGTGTGTGAGGTGGTGTGTGAGGTGTGTGGGTGAGGGTGGGGTGGTGTGTGAGGTGGTGTGTGAGTGTGAGGTGGTGTGAGGTGGTGGTGAGGTGTGTGTGAGGTGGTGTGGGTGAGGTGGTGGTTGAGGTGGTGTGTGAGGTGGTGGTGAGGTGGTGGTGAGGTGGAGGTGGTGGTGTGAGGTTGGTGGGTGGGTGGTGGTGTGAGGTGGTGGGTGAGGTGGTGTGTGAGGTGGTGTGTGAGGTGTGGGTGGTGAGGTGGTGTGTGAGGTGGTGTGTGAGGTGGTGTGTGAGGTGGTGTGTGAGGTGGTGTGTGAGGTGGTGTGTGAGGTGGTGAGTGAGTGGGTGTGAGGTGGTGTGTGAGGTGGTGTGTGAGGTGGTGGTGTGAGGTGGTGTGTGAGGTGGTGGGTGAGGGTGGTGTGTGGTGGGGTGTGTGGTGGGTGTGAGGTGGTGTGTGAGGTGGTGTTGAGGTGGTGTTGAGGTGGTGTTGTGTGGTGAGGTGGTGTGTGAGGTAGTGTGTGAGGTGGTGGGTGTGGTTTAAACATCGAAGGTCAGATCTCAGTGGATGTAAGGGATGCTGAGCGCACCGGTTGACCCCATCGTTAGAGAGCTATGGGGTCATGTTATTCTATGGTACAGGGGTCATGTTATTCTATGGTACAGGGGTCATGTTATTCTATGGTACAGGGGTCATGTTATTCTATGGTATAGGGGTCATGTTATTCTATGGTACAGGGGTCATGTTATTCTATGGTATAGGGGTCATGTTATTCTATGGTATAGGGGTCATGTTATTCTATGGTATAGGGGTCATGTTATTCTATGGTATAGGGGTTATGTTTATTCTATGGTATAGGGGTCATGTTATTCTATGGTATAGGGGTCATGTTATTCTATGGTATAGGGGTTATGTTATTCTATGGTATAGGGGTTATGTTATTCTATGGTATAGGGGTCATGTTATTCTATGGTATAGGGGTATGTTATTCTATGGTATAGGGGTCATGTTATTCTATGGTATAGGGGTCATGTTATTCTATGGTATAGGGGTCATGTTATTCTATGGTATAGGGGTCATGTTATTCTATGGTATAGGGGTCATGTTATTCTATGGTATAGGGGTCATGTTATTCTATGGTATAGGGGTTATGTTATTCTATGGTATAGGGGTCATGTTATTCTATGGTATAGGGGTCATGTTATTCTATGGTATAGGGGTTATGTTATTCTATGGTATAGGGGTTATGTTATTCTATGGTATAGAGGGTCATGTTATTCTATGGTACAGGGGTTATGTTTATTCTATGGTATAGGGGGTTATATTATTATATTATGGTATAGGGTTTAGTTTTTATTCTATGGTAAATCAGGGGTTATTTTATTATATGGAATAGGGGTCATGTTATTATATGGAATAGGGGTTATGTTCACATGTACAGACTTGACACAAGCCACTATTAAAGTTTAAAGGTAGCTTAATTCCTGAACTTTGACATACACATATTACACACATATAAATTTACAAGCTTTGGTAAAGATTATTAGCAGTACGAAGATAGAACGATACAGGAAGTTGGGACAATCTGATGACAAGAGTCCACAATACACCGGATCGCCTTGGTGTCTTAAATTGGGATACGCAGAGAACGCAAAAGAAACCGAAATACTTAGAACCCCAAGAGAACAAGAAAGAAACTCATTTCTAGAAAACATTAAATTGTTAAAAAACATAAGACTTCTACTCAAAAGGGTATAATGAAAACTATATGTTCAAGTCAAATGAAACTGAACTAAAATATAAATTTAACCTATTTTTAACCTTATGTTTAACCATATAATGCCTAAAGCTACTACGGCTATGTCTAAAGTGTCTTTAAGTCAACTGACTATATATATATCTTATTTAATAAAAGGCCGGTTTCTATCCGTTCTGTCCGGTCCTCGATAGCGATTGGTCCTTCAAAACACATATGACTCCTACAGCCAATCTTATTGAACACGTTTACGCGTACGTTCAAAACGAGTTATTTTTGGTGCAGTATTTCTTCCAAGACTTTATTTTGAGTATTATGCGCGTTGGTATTTATAGCAAAAAGTTCTGTTTTTACGAGTTATTTATTTTAACTATAATGAATAGTATTTTTGACGTGATGCACATGTATGCCGGTCGAAACGGCTTTTGGAGGGGAGTTACAACATGCCACCAAACAGCACCGGAACGTCCATGGACGGGCTTTGTTGCTCGTATATATATTTATAAGTATATATGCCTAAACTAGCTATAGCTACACTAGCTACGGCCACAATATCTATATCTACACTGGCTGTAGCTTAATTTCCTGTAAATATAAGGGGCATGGTTAAATTGGTTATAACAGGGTTGGTAGGGTTAAATTGGTTATAACAGATGGTTAAATTTGCCTACAATTAATCTTGCTGCACGAAATGTACCATCAAGTATTTTACACAGCTCATACTGTAAACTAACTATTGAGCTGAACTCGTTTTTAAAGACCTCTGTTGAGTTAGGAGACTTTGTTTATTTATTGTACACTTGCATCACGTGACGCTATAATTGAACACCATCTATTCAAGTTTAACATAACCGCCCTATGATCTTTTTCTTGATATTTACACATTAATATGCATAGTAACAGTTACAGTTATAGAAAGGGTAGCTTAAATCTTATTGAACTTAATCCAAATCAATCCTGTTTTTATAATTTTAATTTGTATGGTTGTTTATTTGTTGTACTTTAAATAGTCTATAGCGAAATACTGAAAATTTAAATTTTCCATAAACTTGCAGTTCGTCCTTCTATGCACAACTTTATTGCGTCCTATGCTTACCAGTGGTCTATGTATAATATGGTATTGTTATCAGAGTTAGTGTTTTGGTTTTCTTGCTTGGCTTGTTCATGCCACATATTCAACGCCAAAATGCAATACGGTAAGTTGGACATCTCATATGTGTTTTTTCTTCTAGGTAAGTGTTTTTATCCTTGTGTCTGTCTTAATGTTGTTCTGAGAAACAGCTGTTCGAGTTTATTTGTATTGGACTATAGCATTGTTCCATTGTTGGCAATAAAATACTGGTTTAATGGAAAATTTACACAGCCAGCTGTTGGCCTTTGAACCCAAGTTCTTCTGTAGTTGTCATGGCTATTGTATGTAAACAACTTTAGAATTGAGGATTTTATTGCCCCATGGAACATATGGCATGGTGTTTACGTAGTACTAGCAGTAGTAGAGTAGTTGAGATAAAGAACATGATCTAGGTGTGGATGATGATAGTGATAGTAGTATTACACTACCAGTGTTAGAATAGTTGAGATATAGAACATGATATGTATAGACGTATTACACTAGCAGTGTTAGAGTTCCTGAGATATAGAATATGATATGTTATAGACGTATTACACTAGCAGTGTTAGAGTTCCTGGGATATAGAATATGATATGTTATAGACGGATTACACTAGCAGTGTTATATAGAGTTCCTGAGATATAGATCATGATATGGTTTACAGACGTATTAGTATTACACTTTGTGAACTTTGTTTACAGGTGTAAACTTTGTTTGAAACAAACCTTATTTTCACTACACGGGACCTGCTATAATGTGCCCTCTGTGCCTCCTCGTCTGTTTTCTGCTCACGTTTACCAGTCAGACTCTTGCCTTCACCAATGCACCACTGTATCATGACTACTGCATTGTGGGTGCTGGACCCAGTGGTCTACAACTGGGATATTTCTTCAAGACATCCGGCAGAGATTATATCGTCTTCGAGCGTTCCAACCGCTCAGGTGAGTGCTGTGAGATTAAAACAAATGGCCCTGTAGTAGAGCCCAGTTCAACCTTACAGGTGAGTAAGATGAGATTAAAACAATGGGCCCTATTGTAGAGCCCATTCTATCAGTTCACTTCGAACGCCATAAGTTATGTAACTTATTACAATGCACACATCTCAGAATACAAGGAATATTTTTAAAAGATAAATTTTATCACAATGCACAAACTTCTAAATTCTTCGTTGTCACGTAGGGAGCTTTTTTGAACTGTACCCGAGACACCGGAAGTTGATCAGCCTCAACAAACGTAACACCGGAAAGGTCAACAAAGAGTTCAACCTACGTCATGACTGGAACTCGTTAATCTCCCAAAATGACGATCTTCTCGTAACCAAATATTCCAATGTGGTTTTCCCAAACGCTGACGTCCTTCTGACCTATCTGGATGACTTCCGGGTAGGTCAAGCTGCTATCTTCACATACATTTAATATTATGGACGTGGAGATAGAATTTCTTAACATTATCTAATTTTATCTGTTACAGACGCTCCTTCTATACAGAAGATTATTGCGTCCTACGCAAATCCATGGTTTGTGTTTAGTCCTGCATTTCTATTAGAGTTATAAATGTTGTTAAATTGTTGGTCTTTCTGGTTTCTTCAGGCAACCCATTCCACGCCCGAATTCCGGACGGGAAGAACGCAAATTTGTATGTGTTTGTTCTTGCATACGGAACAAGAAGGTGTTTTTTATCCTTTTGTCTATCTGAGGGTTGTATTAAGTAATCTTTGTGTTGTATTTCCAAGTTAGAATTAATTGCTTTATGTATAATTACTACTTTACTCTTGGTTCTTCTATCCTCTAGTGTTTCAATGTTTAATGATTTGACTAATGGTGTTATTTTTGTCAGTTTTGAATATTCTTCAGTAATGAATATGGCAGCTCTTTTTTGACTTTGTTCTAGTTTAGTTTAAAATTGTTTTCTTTCGTGTATAAATTACCTTTTTATATGTTACACTAGCCATAAAAAATGACGGAAGTTTTCAAAATGAATACACTTCAGCTGAAATCTATTAATTTGTAATACACATCAGAATAATAAATAATGGAATACAGAACTTCCATTTATTTTTATTTGATTCATTTATCATCAAATTGAACAATTTTATGCGGAACGTTCGAAAAGTGTTATTTTTGGTGCAGTAATTTTATTTTATTATGTTGATCGCAGCGCCACCTAACAGCATTAAAAATTTCGCAGCGCCACTTAGTTACATCCATACACATAGACAACGGGAATTATGTATATTGATGTTATACAGATGTATTTATTTGATAAAAATGATTCAAATGTTCAAGAATAAAACCAAATTAAGTATCTTATTTGCTTTATATACAAATAAAGATCATATTCTTTATTTTTATTTATTTATTTATTTATTTTTTTTTGTGATGTTGTAGTTTTGGGTATAATCGATATATGTTAAAAAAATCTGTCGACATTTACTTTATATTCTCATTTATATTTGTATACAAAGAAACAAACAAATATTCTATATTTAGAGACAGCCGAGAATACTTTTTATTATTATTTCCTACACCAATCAGAAGTACCAAGTATGAGAAAGATCATTGGTGTGAGTTTGACAATGTTAAACCTTCTTGTCGACAGCGGAAGTTGGACATCCATGTCCAGTTCAACACAAACATCAAGAACATCCGCACAGTGGTCAACATGAGTGCTCCAGATGGTCACGTGTTCAACATGAATGACCAGAGTGGCCAAACATACACCTGCAGGTCATTGTGTACACATCTAACAATAAACTGTCATCATACCATTTGTTTCCTAATCTCTCACTTACCTGTCATTATACCATTTGTTTACTAATCTCTCACTTACCTGTCATTATACCATTTGTTTTCTAATCTCTCACTTACCTGCCATTATACCATTTGTTTTCTAATCTCTCACTTACCTGTCATTATACCATTTGTTTTCTAATCTCTCACTTACCTGTCATTATACCATTTGTTTTCTAATCTCTCACTTACCTGTCATTATGCCATTTGTTTTCTAATCTCTCACTTACCTGCCATTATACCATTTGTTTTCTAATCTCTCACTTACCTGCCATTATACCATTTGTTTTCTAATCTCTCACTTACCTGTCATTATACCATTTGTTTTCTAATCTCTCACTTACCTGTCATTATACCATTTGTTTTCTAATCTCTCACTTACCTGTCATTATACCATTTGTTTTCTAATCTCTCACTTACCTGCCATTATACCATTTGTTTTCTAATCTCTCACTTACCTGTCATTATACCATTTGTTTTCTAATCTCTCACTTACCTGTCATTATACCATTTGTTTTCTAATCTCTCACTTACCTGTCATTATGCCATATCGTGTCGTATAGATGTCACTAGTTTTACTACATGTCACTAGATGACATGTTGTTAGTCTTGATCAATGTTCCTTTTAAGCTGGGTGGCCGCGCAGATAACTGACCGACGCCGTGCAGCAGTTTAGAATTACCGCGCAGCAAATTTTGTAAAATATTGCTTAAAAAATGGATGCTGTGCAACTTTGCACACGAGTTTTTGTGCTTCTCAAACGGACCAACTAACCTTACAGGGAAAGTTCGTCTTCATAGAACTCGAGTTAGGTGTGAGGGGGTTTGACTTTTAGATCTGTTTCTCGTTGGCACTCGTCTCTCTATGTTGAAAGAAGCTAAAGATGCTAACAACTGGGTTGAGCATCTATTGATAATGAAGACGCTAAAGATGCTAACAACTTAGTTGAGCATCTATTAATAATGAAGAAGCTAAAGATACTAACAACTGAGTTGAGCATCTATCGATAATGAAGACGCTAAATATGCTAAGAACAACTAAGTTGAGCATCTATCGATGTGTCTGCCATTGGTCTCCAAACTACCTTCATTTGTTGTAACAATGTTGACGTCTGCCGGTAGACGAGCCAAAGTCGATGTACTTTACTGGATTTAAGTTTACTGGTTATTTAAAAACTAGTGTATCACCCGTCAAAAATGACGGAAGTTTTCAAAATAAATACACATCAGATTTAAAAAATAACGTAATACAGAACGTTCATTTATTTTATTTATGTTTAATTTATTCATTTATTTCCCTTTTGAACAATTTTATTCGGCCGTTCCAAAAGAGTTTTTGGTGCAGTAATTTGGTGCGCTGCTTTCTAAAATTAGTAGCGTCACATACAGACGTGACAGACAGACGTGACAGAGATTGCAAATTATGTATATTGATAATAGAGTTACAGTACTTACAGTTTTGAGTTCGTATATCTGTATATTATTGATGAGATCACCCTATGGCAACACTGACAATTAGGTTATTTACATGTGGGGGGAAAATGATTTCAAAATTTCTTATCACCTGCGTGGGAATGAAAAATATGAAAGGATAAAGTGCGGTTATAAGAATAATGGAAGGTGTGATATTTTAACGATACATTCTTTTTCAAAATCGTAATCTGACAATCATCTATAATTTTACATGTCAAGGTGTCATTCCAAGAGTATCGATTACTTGGTATCGGTAACTTAGTATCGACATCACCTAGTTTGTTGCATCTATTATTTCTTGTAAACCAGAAACCTGGTGCTGGCCACTGGAGTGTCCACTCCCAACATCCCGTCATTCCCAGGAGTGGAACATGCTGTTGGCTACGAGAGTATGTCTATCGACCCCCAGGATTACGAAGGGAAAACAGTTCTAATTTTAGGTCAGTTGAATAGGGGGAAATAATTTAAAAGGATGTGCTTTGTTGACGGTCAAAGGTTAACATGAAGGTCATATCCAAACATGAAGGACATAGCTAAACATGAAGGTCATAGGTAAACATGAAGGTCATAGGTAGACAACTGTAACTGGAATAAGTATGTCTGTTTGTTCTCTAATTCCTTAACTTGGTGATTTATTCGCAACTTTTAATGGCCATCTTTCATTTATTTCTTTAATTTAAAATAATTTTTGAAGTGGGCAGCTTTTGATCTGCAGAATGAAAACTACTTCAGAAGTCCATTGTATACACAAAGATTATTAAAATATGTCATTTTCGATGGTCTGAAAATGGTCGAGATTCATAGCTCTCTAAAATCCATTGTTCATATATTAGTGTAATTACAAACATAATAGAGTTAGGCATTTTATTGTCATTTTCAGAAATAATTTCAGTCACTGGCAAATTGTAATAATTAAAAATGTCTTTTGACTAACTATATTTTTGACAAACTACAATATTGACAAAAATGAATTGTTGATATAAAACAAACTTTCGAAATGGGAATCACAAGTTCTTTTCTTTATTTATTGGTTGTTTTAAACACGAAATGACAGGCAGAGGCAACGCAGCGTTTGAGATAGCGGACAGTATCTATGGCAACACAAACCTCATTCACATGATCGCCAGGTCACGTGTCCGACTGGCTTGGGCCACTCATTATGTTGGTGATTTGAGGTCAGTAATGCATCGGACATCACATATTCAATGATGATATTATGTGCCTTTATTTTCATCCTTAGAACAACAAAAAATCACTGGTTATTGTTGCTTTTATAAATATACTAGGTTGCGCTGGGGCGCCGTGGCACCTACGGCGCCCACTGTTTTTAGGGCGCCTATGCGTCCACTTTTTTCAAAAGCCCAACTAACGTATCCTTGTTTGATATATACTTAATATTAAAATTACTGAAATGCACACAATGCATTTTATAATAGCATATTATACTGCAGCTGTAGGGCGCCTACGGCTCCTACTTTTTTTGGTCAAAAGCCAAAGTTACTTATCCTTGTTTGATAAATACGAAATATTAAACTTGCTGAAATATACACAAAGTATTTTATAGTTATACATCTTCAAATCCTCTTTTTACATCGTTCCCTGTTCAAAACTTAAAATATAAGCTAAAACAATAATGTCATATAATATATTTTTTACACCCTGTTTACCCTGTTTTTATATTATACTTTTACCTATTTAAGAGCCTGATTGCAGTCTCACCCCCATTATTTTATTTTTTTACATCGCATCTTTAATTTATAATTATTTTGTACACCTTTTTGCACGCCTTCCGATGCACAACTGGTATTAAAATATAAGCTTAAAAAATAACGTCATAGAATTACGGACCCATACTCCAACCAACCTTTGACTTGGGCTTTTATATTGTATATACTAGTGTATTACCCGTCAAAAAACTGAAGTTTTCGAAATAAATACACTTCAGCTGAAATCTATTTATTTTGAAAAAAATACACATCAGAATAAAAGTAATGTAATACAGAACTTGTATTTATTTTATTTATTTTTATTTTATTCATTAATTTTCATATTGCACAATTTTATGTGGAACGTTCGAAAAAGATGTATTTTTGGTGCAGTAATTTGGTGCCCTGCTTTCTAAAATAAGTAGCATCACGGACAGATAGACGTGACATACATTGCAATATATGTATGTTGATTAATATATTTTTACAGATTGTTGGTTTTTTTTTGTTGTTGTTGTTTTAAGTATTTAAATTTGAGTTATTACAACAGAGAAACTGATAAACGGTTTAATAATATATTCATGTTTAATTCTATTATTCCATATCTTCCGAGCTTATAAGAACATTCAAAATCAATTCTCTCAAATTATGTAAATGTATTACAAATCAATGCTACCTTTGTGGTCATTTTCAGGGCTGTCAACAATGCTTTACTGGACACCTATCAACTCAAGTCGCTGGACGGCCTGCTGGAGGCGTCCCTTGATGACGTAGCGCTGGTCAAGAAAGGGGACAGGATCCACTTTACTGTGACCACCGATTACTTTGACGAGGCACGTTTTGATAACTTCGCCCTGAGGGAGCCGTACGACATCGTCATTAGGGCCCTAGGCTTTCAGTTTGATGATACGGTCTTTAAGTGAGTAGGTCCAGTGGTCATTAGGGCCCTAGGCTTTCATTTTGATGATACGGACTTTAAGTGAGTAGGTCCAGTGAACATTAGGGCCCTAGGCTTTCAGTTTGATGATACGGTCTTTAAGTGAGTAGGTCCAGTGGTCATTAGGGCCCTAGGCTTTCAGTTTGATGATACGGTCTTTAAGTGAGTAGGTCCAGTGGTCATTAGGGCCCTAGGCTTTCAGTTTGATGATACGGACTTTAAGTGAGTAGGTCCAGATGTCATTAGAGCCCTAGGCTTTCAGTTTGATGATACGGACTTTAAGTGAGTAGGTCCAGATGTCATTAGAGCCCTAGGCTTTCAGTTTGATGATACGGTCTATAAGGGGGGATATAACACCTTATGAAGGACAAAACTAGAACATCAATATTATTACATTTTTATATGTTTATTTTGTTCCATATAGCTAGTAAGTGAAAAAAAAATTGTGAAAAAAATATTTTGTGAGCTGGCAATTGTTGTTTTTTTTTCGAAAATAAAAAAAACTGGTGAATTAATGAAGTTATTAAACCTTCGCTACTTACTATCACAAAACAAAATATTTCATCATTATTAAATTTAAAATGGCAACAAGAAAACTAGAAAACATTTCCTAGCATAACTAATTAATTAAAAGTATGTCATCTTTCAACTGATGCTTGAAATTTGTTGTTAGTTAAAAACTGAGTTCTGCCTTAACGTATTGATACACTAATTCAATCAATTATCTGAAGCTTACTTTTTAAAATCTTGTATATTAACTCGTGGTGTCTGTTAGAACACTTGTTTGGCTGCTTGTCGAAAAAACTTTTGATCGATTTTAACCCACTTCCTCGTAAGCTAGTGAGGTGAAATTTTGGAGCGTGATAGGCTGTGCCAATCTAATGAACACTTTTTGGAAAAGGCGTTGGAAATGGTGGAGTTTTTTAGACAAAGGTCTTACCCTGAAGCTATACTTCAATCTGCACTTCAGCGAGTTAAAAACTTTACTCGTGCCGACGCCTTTGTATCACGCCCCAGTGATTGTAATGAAAGGAGCAAATCGGTGCTCACATACCATCACCACAACATCAGAGCCAAGGCAATATGTTTGAAAAACCGCACCATCCTCCTCGCGGACCATGAGACAAGCAACATATTTTCCACCCCACCCCTCATTGTATTCAGGAGGGACATAAATCTGCGAGACCTATTGGTTTGTAGCCGTCTGCTTATTCCGTCCTCCAATCTGGGCACCAAGCCATGTGTTCGTAATCGCTGCAAGACATGTCCCTGACGGACCAGATTGTCTTCTCTAAGGGGGATATTCAAGATTAGGAATGGCTATCTTTGTACCAGCCGCAATGTGGTCTACACCATTGTGTGTAAGCGCTGTCCTTTGAAGTACATAGGTGAGACGGGGAGGTTACTCTCCTGCCGTATCGCTAAGCATGTACGTGCCATTAAACAAAACAAACAGTTTCTTGTCTCCCGACACTTCAATGGACGTGACCACATGGGCGTCGAGGACATGTCCGTCACCTCCATGGTCTCTTGAACAAATACACCCGGCCGGGTCAGTCTGGAGAAAAGACTAATCCATGAGTATGGGACTCTTACACCACATGGGATCAACGTTGTGTTCACACTGACAAGCTCATTGATTGGTCACACCCACCCTATCCTTTCCTATATAAGCTCTTACTTTTCTCTCCTTAATTTATCTCTACTGGACTACTTGGATTTCACCGCAGCTAAGTGTTTGTTTTTTATTATTTCGATTTATTCGTTTCATTTGTGTATTATTTGTCCGTTGAGGAAGGCTCTTTGCCGAAACGTTCGATGTTGTGTTACGTCCTGTCAGGCCTTCTAATACCCTGTTTTTATATTATACATTTACCTTGTTTCCAGTAACACAGCAATTACCCGTGGCAAGGCGCGGGCCAAGAAATACCCCGCCATTAACCACAACTATGAATCAGTGGATCTCAAAGGTTTATTCTATGCGGGAACAGCGTCCCATTCGTTGGATTTCCGAAAATCATCAGGTGGATTTATCCATGGATTTCGCTATACTGGTAAGTCGAGATGTTTGTTAACTGGACATTAAAGCATTGGTCATCCACATTAGTGTTTGAGGGGAGGATTGGGAGATGGTGGTTGAGGAGGCAAAACGCACTAAGAAATGTTCTATAGGTTATTACAAAAAATTTAGTACACTTGAAATTTATATATATAAAATTGTGTTATAATATATATAATATATATATATAAATATATATATATATATATATATATATATATATATATATATATATATATATATATATATATTAGGGCTGCTGAAATTAACGATTAGTTTCTCGATTAATCGTTAAAAAATTTTAATCGATTAAAATTATTTTAATCGATAAAAATTCGATTAAAATTTAAGAAAATATTTCTAAAATATTTTTTTTCAATTTATTTATAAGTAATTAATAATCATTTTTGCTTAAGTAATCTACAAATTTTTCACACATATAATAGATTTATTTAGACGTGAAAAATATAAACAAACATGGCAACAATTGACAGGGGGAAATAACTCATCAAAACAAAAAATACAATTACCTGTTTTATGTTATTTCCCTTGATGCTTTCCGTAGTATCTAGATACGTGTTAAAATTAATCGTTAATGAATCGATTAATTTTTACAGATTAATCTAACAAAATTTTTTTAATTGTTACCATCCCTTATATATGTACTTAAAAATTTATAAATTTTTAAATGGCCTATTGCTGCTACGGAATGTTTAAAAAATATGTTCACCACCCTGTTGACTGAATTTGTCCTGCGTAGTTTGAAAGATTTTGCATTAGAGATTTAACAAATGAAATAGATAATTCAACTTATAACACATACTTCAAATCATAATATATACTTCAACTCATAATAGATACATCACATCATAGGCTACGCTTCAACTCCTTCTCGTTTTCCAATTATTTAATGACTTGTCCTAGTCTAAATATAGCATTTTTTGGACGTATTTAATTTTACGGCATACCTCATATCTTTTTTTTATATAAAAATCAATAGAATTATTATGGATATTTATGTAAAATAATTGAAATTTATTAATATTGTGATTTCGCGTTGGCGATGATTTGAAACGTGAAGCAATATACGCCCTGCTACGTTAAGTCTCGTTAAGTCTCGGATCAAAGTCTCGTCGTCGAGTTTTCAACTCCCAGTATTTCTAATCCAGCCCGTGCCTTACACAGATTGCTGGAGTGGAGATATGAAGGCGTGCGGTGGCCATCCACAAAGTATCCAGTCTCGCAGCTTCTCACGGTAATACTCAAGAGGATAAACGAAGCTTCCGGTCCGTATCAGATGTTTGAGGTGAGTGGATTTGTTGAAGGATCATTGAATATCGAAGCAGAGGCGTCACTAGGGTTGGTGTCACCCGGGGCGGTAGCTCATGGTGTCACCCCTTCACGACTGAAGGGGCCATCCATAAATGACGTCACGCGAGGTTGCCGATTTTTACCCCACCCTCCCCCAGCGTCATACTTTGTCACAAAAACTTAGACCCCACCCCTTTTTTACGATATCACGTCACAAAGCTTTGACACCCCTCCCCAAAGCCGTATTTTCTCAATAAAAGTTAGCATGTTGCAAATTATTTTTTGTCATTTAAATATGTATTTAGGGTAAGTCTGCACTGTAATATCGTAACACGCGTGAAGTCATTGAAAACGTAATTAAATAAATGGTAAGCAATCAAATATTTAAGTGGAACTTTTATTTAAAGTTTCGCGTTTTTGATGTGACGTCACATTTCTTAAACACCCCCCTCCTCGTACCATATCGTCACAGATGCGTGGACCCCTATGGCGGATTAAAAGGGGGGGGGTGTTGAACGGGCTAAAGCCCCCAATAATTTAAGGGCCCCCAAACTTTTTATGAATTATAGTGTATAATAAAGATGCACAGCCATTATGTTTGTACGAAAACCTGAAAATGCATTGGACAGTCATACGGCAATGCTGCAAATGAGTAGGAAGTATAACGGAAACCAGGCTATTCTTCGTGAGAAGTGCATTGTAGCTCATTATGTGACGTGCACAGCTCATTCCTTTAATTTGGTTGGGAAAAGTGCAGCAGGTTGTCCTACTGCGGTCATATTTTTTTGTCTTCTGCAAAATCTTTATACCCGACTTGTTGTATCTACTCATCGTTGACAGGTACTTCAAAAACATATGAAATTGATACATGCTAACAAAGCCTTGTCTGACACAAGATGGTCAGCCTGACATTATGCTGTAAGGTCTGTTAATAACTCATACCATGAGAATATCGCAGCACTAGAAGAATTAACAACGAATGAAAATCAGCCACGTGACTGCCGACTTGAAGAAGAAGGATTTCTAAAGGAAATTGAACAACTGGAAGTCGCTATTTTACTTGAAATTTGGGAAAAAAATTTAGAAAGGAAGTCTCTCATTGAGTTTGTTAAAAAATAGCATTCTTAATTTTATTCCCATGAAGACAAAGGAAAGTAAAAGTCTGTGGTAAAAACAGTGTAAACAATCTTCAATACTATCAAACAAAAAAGAAAACGTCAGTTTGATAAAGGGACATCAACAAAACAGCATTCTCCTGGAGAAAAAAAATTCAAGATTGAGGTATTTCTGGTAATCATTGACAAACTTTCTTAAGCCCTACAACATTGGTTAGGTGCATATAAATACATCCATGAGAAATTTGGCTTTCTTACAAACCTAACTGAGCTCAGCACTTTCGCCACCCGATGGGCAGCAGCCAAGTTAATGGAAGAACATTCAAGTCATTTCGAAGAAGGGGTCGGGTAAATCCGAAGCAACCGTTTCGTCCCCCCTCAATTTACTAGCAACGCCATCGAGCGGTGCCGGTTTAGGGCCAGGAGCGCTTGTACGGATTAGCAAAAAGTGCCGCGAAGAACGCATTGGACGCCAGCTCTGAAGAAACCTTCCAGTGGGGGTTGCACCCTAGGTAGGTCTTTGATGATCCCCCGGTCTGCGGTGGTCCTAACCATGGAGACCCGTGTGTTTTGCCGGGATGGCGCCAAAGTGGTAGCGGGTCGTAGTAGGAAATTCCACCACCTCCTTGTGAGGGCAACTTAGTGGGAGGCATCTTCGACTTTATGTCCTGGATGCCCAGGTGGCCCCTTCAGAAGCGACCGCTTTTGGGGGGGGTTCCTCAGCTGTTACGTCCGTTTGGTGGCCAGATGGCTAAAGGGGGTCTTCCGGGAAGACCCATAAAGAGCACTAGGCTTGGGGCTTCTAATTTTCTTTCACATGTAGGTTCATGCGTGGTTTCGAAGACTGCTTACCTTCAGAATTAGTCCAATTTTCAGAACTCTTAAAAAAGTTATTGTCCAGCCCCAGGCTCAGGGTTAGGAAAAGGAATTAGCACAAAGCGAAACTCAAAAAAACTTGCACAGAGCTAAAAATTTTTGCTGCTTTTGAATGAGCTATATTTCACACAGTCCTTTACAAATGTACACATCGCACTTCGCATCTATCTTTCAATGATGACATCAAACTGCAGCTGAGAGCGATCCTTTTCAAAGTTGAAAAGAATATATAATGAGAATTTGCATGGGACGAAAAAGGCTGAATATGCTCTCTCTCTCTCTAATGAGCATTGAAAAGGAACTTATAAGCTTACTCAGCTTTATTGACTTGATTGAAAACGTCGCCATTTGGAAAATTCGCAAACGAAAGTTGTTGGTTGAAATAATAATCATACATATTTTTCAATAATTTTTGTTATTTCAAATAGAGAAAAGAATTCGTTACCTCATGAATTTTTTTTTAAATACGGAATAACGCGTAATACTTTAACTTTAAGGGGGCGCGTTCGTAAGCACTAAACAGCGTAAGTCGGGAAGGGACCGTCGTAACCGGAGGACTACCTGTATATAAACATGCATATCTATGCTTTCACGCCTTTAATAAATATATCTTTATTTATATCTCTTATATATATATATATATATATATCCCTATATATATTGCGCCTAAGCGCGTCCGAAGCCGTGTGTGTGCGTGGGTGCTCGCTATGCGGGGTAACTCCCGAAAATAAAATAAATGATTGAAAATTAAATAATAAACATTTTGGTGTCTAGATTAACAAGACGGCGTTTCTCGCTATAAAATATTGTGACTTGACGTAATAGTTCGAGCACATATTAATTTGTAAAATGGAAACAAAGTAAAAAGGGCCGAGGTTATTTCAATGAAATGTGAT